>JBCEWC010000545.1:0-54397 GCA_038996855.1 Solanum aculeatissimum | reverse complement strand
TAGCCACCCTCAACTTAGGCTTTTGGCCTAAATTGAGGTACACAATATCCATCCTCAGAACCAGGGCCACTCTCGGTAGCCACCCTCAACTTAGGCTTTTGGCCTAAATTGAGGTACACAATATCCATCCTCAGAACCAGGGCCACTCTCGGTAGCCACCCTCAACTTAGGCTTTTGGCCTCAATCGATGTGCACAATGTTCAAGGAAGGACCAGGGCCAATTTTTGGACTTATCATTAATTAAGACAAGGTTGCTTAGGTGTTTACAAAGAAAGAGGTCAATTTCAAACTCAAACATAGGGATCAATGAATATATAGGACATTTGGTTATTTATTTCAGGCTAAGTAGATTATTAAGAGTAATGTCCTAAGATAATTTCCTAACCAACTAATCTACAGTATAAGTCAGAGTAACAGGGCAATTTCTGAATTAAAAAATAGTACTAAATCATGCAATTAAGCTCACTCACACATGACACTCCTTACATGTTAATACAGACTATCAGATCATGTTTTTTTTTATCACAATTTAGCCTAACTTATCAGAACAAGCACCATTCAAGCAACTAATCATGCATGGTTGCTATCAAGACTAACTAATCAAAAACAAATCTGGTGGGTATCATTTTTCAACAAAACATATTATGCTATAGTTACAAGTATTGTATGCTACTAATACTATCTAAACATCCTAAACATGTCGGTTCAACAAAAAATAAATATCCGCAGGAAAAAAGAACACAAGCAAGAAAACCCTTTGGACAAAAATTGGGATAGTTATAGGCCAAGGCTACTCAGACTTCACGAAGGCCTATAAATACCCACACCCTATCAAAAAAGTTGTGCATTGTCTCCAATGCATACCACGTATCATAAATAAAGAACAGAGGCCAAAAGAACATACTTGGGCACCTAAGCGCCTCACTCAATTTGAGATTGTCCACCCTTCACAGGCTTGGTAGACTCCTCAGCTATAGGAGCATGTCCTGAAGGTCTAGCACCCCTCACTCTCTTAAGTTCATGAGCTAGCCGGAACTCCTTATCCTGCCTCGATCTCACACAGGAAAGCTCTATCTCCTACTCCTCCATCAACCCCTTCTCAAATCACACAGTATCAGTAATATCCGTACGGGGCCTCTTTTTGAGGGAAGGTAGTGGTGCCTTCTCTAGAGAGAACAAGTCGACCACCGTCTCAACTAGCACAACTGATGGGATATCAACTAGGGTAGTCAGTCCTGCGCTCATTTGGGCTTGGAGCTGCTGAAGCTCCATTTGGATGGCCTTCAAATCAATAGGCCTCGCTATTTGAGGTTCTGCTGGACCCAACTCTAAAAAATATCTATGCGGGCATCCATGGGACTGGGTTTGTATTGGATAGCAGCGATCGTGTATGCCTGCATGTGGCTCTCTACCTCAGAAATAACCTAGTGGACCCAGGGTCTCAACTACTGTAACAATTAAGTCATCTGCCACTCGGTGTGTGCCTGTCGCTACGCCAAGGCCTGGAATGATGCTGCAGATATGAATACCATGCCTGCGGGTACTGGAGTAGTAGGTGTGGCCGTTGGGGCAGGAATATTATTTATGTCTCTCTCTCCACATCTGGCGCAGCCTGTGGGGGGTCTCAGTAATAGGTGCAGCAGCAGCTACAGCAACAGCAGTGGTGGTGGATGGCTTAGGCAGTGGCAGGAGGGCAAACATCTCTTGCATCGGTACTGGTGGTCTCGGTGCCCGCCGGAGTGCAATCAGGTTGTTATCAGCCTTGATCAGTATGGCATCTAAAGTCCTCTGAACCTTCACCTTCACGTCCATGTGATGAAGGATCTCTTTCCCCGCTGATAGACATAACTGATAGATAAGGCAAGGAAAAGTGATAGTCGTAGACCTCTTAAGAGCTACCTCATGAATATGCTCTGAAATTAATGTGGTCCAATCAATAGCGTAACCAACCAAGATACTGGCTACCAAAATCGTACGGCCCGACGTCAATATATTATCTGTAAGCGTCGACTGAATTCGTGATCAAACTACTGCCCACCAAAATTTTGTAGGAAAACTGAGGGAAGCCTTCACTATAGGCTATGAAGATAAGGCTATCCATGCGGGGTCAGGCCCCTCTGCTATAATATAGGCCGCAACCCATCTCATAAGCCCAGCTTATCGACCTAGATCCCTCATAACACCCAAGTCTCTAGTCTGCCCCACCCTACAATCAAACTCTATTATGGACGTGGAGGTTGAGAACTCAGGCCCAAATAGCATCCGACGGATGATCTCCTCAAAACTTTCCACCTGTCGACCTCTCACCATCACGTGTGTAAGTCTGGGCTGGGTGAGAGGCTTCTTCCCTTTGGTAAGAGTGCTATGTACGGTGGCAGCATAGGAGGTAAAAGACTCTCTGATCATCACTGGTGAATACCTCCCTGACGGCTCTACCAGCCACTAGAGCCTATAACGAGCAATGGTGTCCTTGAGCCTTGGGGCACTATCGAGTCTTACAGTGATAACTCATGGCTCCTCAAAGATGGAACAAATGGGTCGGCCATGCTCATTCCGCTGAATGTCCTCCACATATATAATTTGTATGCCCTTAATGCACCACCTGCTAGATTGGGCATCTGGTGGTGAGGCTGGTGCTTGAGGAGTTAAAGATGAAGTGGAGTCTGACCCCTTCTCAGATCCAGACCCGAACCCAATCTCAGAAGAGGTCATATGAACTGAACTACTAACCCTATCACCTCCCTCATCAGACTGGGAAGAACGAATCACTATGGCCTAAGACTGGGCCCTTCTAATGGTGGCCCGAGTCTTTCGTCACTAAATGTCTGAGTCAGGATAGATGCCCAGCTCCTCAACTTAGCCACTAGTCTCGGGAGCAACCTTTGAGTCTATGGGTTCATCTCGCAGGTGGTCCCTCAAGGCGTTGATTTCATCTCTTCTTGGTCGGGGGGCCATAACACCTGCAAAGCACAAATTTAACACACCTATTTGTCCTATGAATTAAAAATTGAAAACAAAAATCAGAATAGGACTGGGCAAATAAGGGTTTATGAGTACCCCTTTACGAGCCATAGAGTGTTATATGAGCCGTAAAAGGCTCTCGTGGATTCAATATTAAAAACTTTGAGCTACTAGAATTACATTTATGAGACTAGGTACAACTCGTGGAAGCTTCTATGATTTGTAGACTGAGTCGTAGGTGGGACTCCAGGTCAGGTTCCAAAAATGCAGAACTCTACGAGACCTATCTATGAGTCGTGGAATAGTCTATGATTTGTAGAAGGTCTCGTATGATGCCATCCCAGAAATTTTGGTTTCTAGAATTCCCTACAAAGTGTAACTACGATTCTTTGATTAATCCATGGGCTGTAGAAAACCCTCATGAATTGAACTTTCAGATTCTACTTTTTCCAAGTTTATCATACAAGTTCTATAAGACCATTTTCACCTATTTAAACAACATCGAAGCAAGATGCACACACCCTACATGTTTTCACACACAAGACCCATCCCTATGTGCAATTTTGTTCAACAATGAACCTATAAAAATGATTTAACATGTGATCCTAATGGTCTGACCCTATTGTCACTTCAACAATTCCCACATCATATTTTCAATCAATTATTATTCAATTCGTGGGCATGTGACACTTATTTAGGCACGAGTCATCCACTCATAACACTTTCTAGCTTGCAAGTTCAACACAAAACATAGGCATTCACATTCCCGACTTGGTTCCACATTTAAAAATTAGCTAGCCTGACATATAGTACAAATGCCCTACCCATCATAATTCAACCAATTTCAACATTAAAATTGATAAAGTTAGTTTTATAAACTAAAAGCATACCAAAAACAATGAGAATTTGACAAAAATAGATGAAGAAATTGGAAAGGGTGTCGGGACCCTAGCGTTTTGGGGTCACTTAAAATTGGCCAAAAAATTTTGCCGGGAAGTGGTGGGTATTTTTGGAGTGTGGTCAGACCAAAGTCAGAGGTACGGGGTTAGGGTTATTTTCAGAATTAATTGGGGCTAATAGGGTCAAATTTTATTTTGACCCCATATATATATTGATCCGGTCGGTTCATAAGATGAGGGTTCCAGGAAACAACCTCTCTACCTTTGAGATAGTGGTCAGGTTTTTGTACATTTTACCCTCCTCAAACCCCACTTGTGGGATTTCACTAGGTGTGTTATTGTTGTTGTTGTTAGGTCGGTTCATAAGAACTAGGCCTAGCTATACGAGACCCCGATTACGAGTCATAGAATGTTCTATAGCTCGTAGATCATGGACTCGTGAGATCCTGGAACCCTAACTTGAGGTTTGTGTTCTACGACCCCTTGTAAGAGTCATATATTAAAATATGACCCGTCAGAAGATTTCGTAGAACACCCTCGACACTTAGTCAGATAATGGAAAACTTACTTGGGGTCCACGAGCTCCATTCATAGCCCATAGTTTGGTCTATAGACCAAAAGGTTGGCTTGTGGATTGGAGTGCATATAGTTTTGCTCACAGGAATGTTCTACGAGCTGGTATACGGTCGTAGAATGATGTACAACCCGTATAATCAATCATAGAATCACTCTTTCTTGCCTTTTCAACCAAAAATGGTCGACTTGGTCTTACCAATAGTCCTAATTGGACCCTTGCACGTTGGTTCCGAAACCCGCCATATGATCTGTAAAAAAGCACATGTCCTCCTCATAATAAGGCTTCTCATACATGGGTGTACGTGGAGATTGATGAGCTATAACATTGACTCGTTCTAGATTTCACTTCATCAATAGCTCCACATTAGTATTAATCCACGAAAGTTCTTGCATCACTTCCTCACTTGCTTGTGTTTGCGCCAGACTAGTGCTAACCGAGAATGAACTCCTCTTAGTAGAATTTTCCCTTGTACCCCATGCACAGTTTGTCTTGACCACCCTTTCAAGTTCTCAGTAACCTCCTGGAATGGACGATCTATAAAAGAGCCCCCCATAATAGTATTAACAACCGTTTGGCCATTCTCATCAAGGGATTTATAGAAGATCTCAACTAGGGCTTCATCAACAATCTTGTGTTCAGGGACACGTCTCAAACACTTAGTGAACCTCTCCCACGTAGCATCGATCGAATCACAAGTTATCTGCTCAAATTTATTAATCTCGTACTTTAATTTCAGCTTCTTTGAGATAGGGAAAAACCTCCCTAGAAAGGTTGTCTGTAATTCTGCCCAATTGGTGATTGAACTCCATGGGATCTCAGATAATCATAACATTGCATTGCTTGTAAGAGAAAGTGAGAAAACAAGGAGCCCAATGGTATCCATGGACAGATTTTGGTTCCCCACATGCTCTTACAAACAAACACAACATTGTGTAGATGGTTATGTCACTCTTATGATGGTAGGCTAGCAAACAACCCGTGATTTTACATTATTTGGAGCAATCCACTAGAAATAATGAATTTTGTGTCATCCGGTAGTGGGGATAAAACAATAGCTCCCATAACGTCCACCGCCATTGGGTTAAGCTAATATTGGTTCTATTGATTTGCTATGGCTTGCAGACCCTGTGGTTGTGGATTCAATAACAAAGGATTTTCGTCATTTGGATTAAGTGATACATTCACTGCATCACCAGCAACATTGTTCGCAAGGGATTGCCTCGGCTCCGAGTATTGTGCATACACTACACCTATACTCAAAAGCAAAATTAACAAAACATAAAATTTGGGAAATAAGGATTAATCCCCCAAAATTACTTGAATTAACCAAGTCTAGTCGTATACTTGATGTCGCTCAAGCCACACCTTCTTTTTAAGGTAAAGCGCTCGCTGTCAAGTAATTAACCTAACTAAGGTTAGGATCGATCCCTTAGAGAATATGGTAGACTCAAGAATTAATTTAATGTAAGTTGGAATGATTAACCTACTTATCTCCCAAGAAATGGGGTTTTTTGTAAAGTAAAATTAACTAAGCTAAATGAATGCAGGTGATGAGAAATAAGTAGTAACTAGGGTCACGTGTTCCCTATGAATCTGTTACTTGGTATTATCAGATAAATGCAACCTTTTTCAGTGTATAGGTGTAGGATAGTAAGCAAGGTCCACCTAAACCTTTGACCTAGTGAATAGGTAAATTTTATCCCGGAACTTGATCTGTTTCCGTGATGTGACATTACTAACCCTTACTTTTTATCCTAGTACAACCTCCCCTTGATCTAGTTCGATTGATTAGACAAGAACATCTCAATCGAATCTTGTTAATTACCTCTTTTCCTTTTCATGACTTCCTTGATCCAACAAGTAACACTAGGAGAGTTCTAACGTAGGCCTCTATTAAAAATCATTTAAAGAGAAGAGGATTAATTAATACAACTAAACACCTTCCAAGAACTACATAATATTCAATTTTACCCTGTTAGTTCCTCATGGTTCCCACATTCCTAGTTGTGGATTTAGCTATGCATGATTAGTATAAATGCATAAATTATGAAGTAGACTAACATAATTAAGCGCTTACACAGATGAATTAAGAAAATTAAATTCAACTCTTCAATTAGAATCATAAGGTTGAATTAAGAACACACAATAATATTTCTTTTATCAAAATATAATAAATCCTAAGTGTATCTTATAAAACCTTGCTTAAACATCGTGACTGCTGGTAAAACTTTTTGAAAAATAACCTAAAAACTTATTTATAATGTGTAAAATACAAAACCAAAATGGAATAGAAAAATACTATCGGCACACTCTACGGATAGGTTCATGGCTCGTGCATCATTCTGCAGCTCGTACGTCAAAGTTTCGTGGAATGCAACTGAAATCTGGAGACTACTTCTATGAGACCTTTCCACGGGCCATGTAAGATTCTATGACCTATGGGTGGGGGTTTTTGATGACTTTTCAGAACTTCTCCACTTTCTGATCCTCAGAGCACGACAATACTCTATGACCCGTGGATTGATCCACGACTCACCTTCTTCCATCGTAAAGTTCAACCCAGAAATTCATCACTCACTAGAAATTGATACGAGACCCCGTCTACGGCTCGCTAACATTTAAACGACCCATAAAGGGTTCCATGGATCATCAAATTTTACTATTTCAGCCCACTTTGTCCAAAAACCATGCCAACACTGAAATCTAGCAAAATAAATACACAAACACATCAAATCTACTAACATCGCTTTGAGAAGACACAAAATTTCATGTTTTAAGCATCAAAAGTGTTACATTTTGGCAACACATAAGTTAGGCAGGCACATCCTCCTCCTTAAGTACAAACTCTGGTTGCTAGAGTAAGAGATTTCACCCAGATGAATCTTCTTGAGTTTTATGGTTCAAAAGCTGATAAGGATGCCTAAGAGTTTATTGATGAGCTATCTAAGGTGTTGGTTGTTATGGTTGTTACTTCAGAGGAGAAAGCTGAATTAGTTGCTTATCAGTTGAAAGATGTGGCTCAGGTGTGGTATACTCAATGGTTGATGGTGAGGGTTAGTGATTATGGGGTTAGCTGGGGAGATTTTAAGTTTCCCTCTTTAGACCATTTTTTCCTTCTGAGATTAGAGAGGCCAAGATGACTGAATTTATCAACATCAAGCAGGGTAGCATGACTGTCATGGATTATGCACTCAAATTCACAAAGCTCACAAAATATGTTCCTATGTTACTGACTAACCCCCGTGCAAGAATGCACAAATTCATTTTTGGTATCTCTAATTTTATTGTGAAGAAATATTATACGGCTATACTTATTCGGGATATGGACATTTCTAGGATTATGTCTTGTGCTGATCAAATTTAAAGGGAGAAGCTCAAGGACAGGAAGGTGAATGATGCTAAGAGGGACCGTGCTGATGGTAGGTTCTCCAACTCTAAGTGTGGTAGTTATGGTTGCTTACAGTAAGGCTAAGGTGCTAATGCAAAGGTTGTCAATGCTAGAGTGCCTCCTCTAAGGGCACAGGTTGGAGGTGGGCTATTACCTCCTTAGTATGGAAGATGTGGGAAAAGTCATTTTGGTGCATGCTTGAGGGGTCCAAGTTCTTGCTTCGGGTGTGCTGATATGGGCCAAAAATTGCTAATTGTCCTAAAGTTGTTAAGAGGGGTTAGGGTCAAGTAGCTCAGGGTGATCAAGTCTACCTAAGAGATCCTCCTGGTAGTGCCTCCAGGAATAATAGATTTTATGCCCTGCATGCTATATAGGAAGTAGAGAAAACTCCAAATGTAGTGAACTAGTATGTTGAAAGTCTTTGATTTTGTTGCTTATTCTTTACTTGATCCAGGTGCAAATTTATCTTTTATGACTCCTCTGTTGGATGTTAAGTTGGGTTTGAGTCCTGAAATTTTTTTTAAGGGAGCCCTACTCAGTTTATACTCCCGTGGGTGAGTCTATTGTTTCTCAAAGAGTCTATTGGGGTTGTCCTATCTTTGTCTTGCATAAAGTCCATCTGTGTGATCTTTTTGGCGAGATATTTAACTTTGATGTTATTCTCAAGATGGATTGGTTTCTAAAAGTGAGGTACAGGTTTTCTACCAAGGGGGACAAGGTATGTTTTAGTATCAAAGTCGATTGTTAGTGCTAGATGTTGATGGTCTTAGAGCGATGATTATGAGTGGAGCTCACAACTCTCATTATTCTACACACCCGGGATCCACCAAGATATATCAAAATTGAGGCAAGTGTATTGGGGATCCTAGTTCGGTTGTACCTTTGGAAGGTGTTGAAGTTAGAGGGAAACTTGACTTATGAAGAGGGTACAATCAAAATTTTGGATAGGCAAGTGAAACGGCTTCACGACAAGGATATAAATTCGGTTAAACTGCTTTGGAGAAATCATCATGTGGAGAGTTCTACTTGGGAGGCGGAGCCATATATGATGTCACTTTACTCCTATCTTTTCTAATCTACTCAAGCCTAATGTAGTAGGTTCTTTCTATTCTAAATGGTTCTAATTCTTTCACTCTTGTGTTTCATGACATGACATGCATACATGTGCACGAAAATGATTTAAAAGATGTTTTGACATGAGTTTTAATGACTTTATGATTTTCAAGTTATGAGTATTGCATCATGTTGAAATATTTCACGATCAATTCAATCCTTTCAAGCCATGTTCTAGACCATTCGAGGACGAATATTCTCAAGGGGGAGATGATATAAGAAACCAAACTTTGGGAAAATATGTCGATGCAATGTACACTTATTTTGACTCATTTTAGTTGTATTATGATCATCATGAGTCTCCCTTATGTAGCAATGTTCAAGAGAATTACATTGGTTAAGTTTTTCATAAGAACTGTTAGAAGGGTCAACTTTAACTAGTCATATCTCTTAGCACAAGATGAATTGGGTGGTCTATAACCTGTCCAATTGAAGCTCTTTGAGTTAGCTTTCTAATGCACTTAATTTCACATAATTTTAAGTTTGTATGGAGAAGTTATGCTCATTTTCCTAAAGCTGTCTGTGCAGGGATTGTACTTGAGATTTTGCCTAAGGCAGGGGACCAAGAGACCCCAAACGGGTCGTGTGACAATTGATGGTCCATGTGGGGGTCTCGTTTTACCTCCCACGAGGTGTGGTAAAGTTTTTTGTGAAGGTCTCAACCTAAGAATTGATTCTAAGTATAAGGTTACCATTCGGAACTCGCGCCGCTTATACAGAAGCCTTCACAGTCCATTTTCTTCATGATAGTTCCTGTGGCCTTCAGTGGGAGGCTGGAAAAGACTAGAATTTTGACCAAGGCCAGCTCCACGGACCAGTACACGGTCCGTGTGTCAGCTCACGAGTCGTGAGGCTCTTTGATGGGCCATCTGTACTCTTTTTAATTTCTATTTCATTAATGATTTATTTGTAATTTTAGTTAATTCCTAAGGTCGTTTTAGACTTCCTAAGCCCTCCTAAACATCTTAATAGCCTGAATACCTTCATTTCCATTCAAACTCATTTTCAAACACTTAGATTATTCATCACTCTTTACTAAGAACTCCTCTAAAGTGAGCCTTTGGAGATTAGCTTGGAACTTGAGGAAGAGACTTCTTCAGTCAATTTCTTCTTCATTTTCTTAGTAATCTAAGGTATGTGGGATTGATTCATAGTTCTCTTTCAACCATGAAGACCCCAAAACTCTTTTACTCTTGATTTTATGAAATTTAGCTTACTGTAAATATGGATCTTTTAAATTGTTGGTTATTTGATTCAATTGAGATATAGACTATGTTTAATTGATGTTTTTAAAGTGATTTAAGCCCTAATATGTTGAATTACATTGATATTATTAAGATTTGAATGTGCATGTCCCCTTTAAACGTTGATTTAGGTATGAGTGATTTAAATTATGATTTAAAAGTGAATTTACTTATGGATTTACTTGAATTTTATGTTATATAGTTGATTTAAGTATGAATCTCTATTGTCCATGTTATTTCTCTTATCATTCATAGCATATGCATACATGAGCATTGGTTTTCATAAAGATTATGAAGTGGGTTAAGCCCAATTATGTTTACGAATAAGATTTTGATGGGAATATGGTTATGATAAGAATGTGATCACATAAATGTCCATGATATGACTCTGTGAGCAAATATGGGTGTTTACACCAACATGTATGAGTTTTGCTGAGCTATTCTTATGCATGGATTATGATATAAAAGCATGATTTGAATTTTTAGCCTGAGTATGCATGATTATGAACAAATAATTTGGTCTTTAAGCCTAATGTACATGGTTACAATTTGAAATGATTTATGTTCCATTTTCTATCATGTATATTTATATATATTCCCATGGTATGAAGACTTAGCACCTAATGGGATTAGAGTAGTAAGTGGGCTATCCCCAAGGGTCCCACTCCTTTCTCTTGAACTATGTGCCAAACATAGGTATATGTTATTCCCCTCCTTGAGGGATGGTTATTCCCCTTTTTAGGGATGGTTATTCCCCTTTTTAGGGATGGTTTATTCCTCTCTTTGGGGGATGGGGGCTACCTTTGGAAAGTAGCTTACCCTTTTGCTTCAGTGTAGGGTGAACATCGGGATTTCATGTGGTGAGCCATTTTATTCAAGGGCAATAACTACTTTCCTCTCCCTTGTGTTGTTTTATTTTCTTTACTTTATGACTTGAGGGTGAGCCCAGATTATGTCGAAGCCCTGCTCTATCTTATGTAGAGGCTATGTTGGACATGTTAAACTCTTGCACGTTGTATGATGTTTTGATAAGATGTTATGACTATTGAGATTTGGCTATGAGAATGATGTTTCGATTATGCTTATGATTATGTTTGGACTTGTGAATGTTGGGAATGTACTTATGTGGAAAGTCCCCTAACCCGATATGCCCCCATAGCTTGGATCCTACTTACCCGTCCCTTAGAAATACTTGTTATGTTCTATGTGATCCATGTTCATCCTATTCCAGACAATATCCCTATAGCTTGAGTCCAAAGCCCCGTCCTCCCTAGAACTATGTGATATGTGTTTACTTTTTTGCGCTTCTGAACCGATGATGTGAGTAATGATGCTATAATGGCTTAATCGAGGACCTTCAGGTTCTCCTTCGCTATGCCACATCTAGGCCCCCCTTCCGGGTCGTGACAAATGACCTATGAAATTGAACCATACATATTCGGAAGTGAAACTAATTATTTGTATACCCTGTAGTCACTTTTCCTCGGAAGTAAATTGAACTATTTGTTGGAAAATTTGGCATGTGATTGTGCGTGTTTCGAATGATAGCATAAGCATTAATTGTCCAATGGTGGTTGGAATGTTATGTGAATGTGGAGTTGATATTTGACAGGGTAGTTCTATAATTTACACATTGGGGTGGTGGATAATTTGGTGAAAATATGTTGAGTGCGTAAAGTGTTGCTTCGGTGCTAATTATAATTGATATGCCTTGTTGTTGATTGTATATTGGGTAATGGAACTCGATTGATGGACTTAGAAAACCCAAGCTGCTATATTTTTACAGCACGAGGGTCTTCTACAGCCTGTGGATTAATCCACAGACCATATTTTCCCCTGGTAAGTAAGTCCAGCAACTTGGGATTTTCTAGGATCTCATCAGATGAAACCATTTATGGGTCGTAGTCTAGACTACAACTCATAACTTAGTTTCATAGGTTTCATGCCTGCAAATGTTTATTTTGGAATTACACCTATGACTCAGTATATGGCTCATAGTTAGTTCTATGAGCCATATCTAGTATCCTAGATGCATTTCTAGTAACCTAAATTACTTTACCCAGCCACCTACGAAGGCCTTCTATGACCCATAGTTTTCCCTATGGCTCGTAGGCGAGGCTTCGTAGGTTTTTCTGTCATTCATTTTTGTAGATATCTTGCTTTTGTTTCCTGTACTTTTTGGACTCATAGGTTTGTATAGTGATGTTATTTCAGGTACTATGGATCCCAGACCCAGGAGATATGAGATACAGACCATGTAGGATTGGCTATGAGATAAGTTGGTTGAGTCTGAGGATATTGGCTCAGTAGAGGAGCTTGGCATCCATCTAGATGAGCACATTGAGCCACGACAGACTTGGTCAGCAACTAGACAGGCAGTTACATCCCACAATCTAGCCATAGTTGCTCAACCTCCCAGTCTGACGAGGGAGGTGATAGACAGAGCAACTCTATTCAGATGACCTCCTCTGGAGAGGGGTCAATCTCCAGATCAGGAGAGGAGTAAGATTCAGGGGCTGCAGAGTCAACCCCGACACCATCAACACAACTTTCACCTCCAGACATTCTGACTAGTAGGTGGTGTGTGCGGAGTGTAAAACACATATATCAGGACAACCTCCAGCATAACAAGTGGGGCCAATAGGACCATACCATATTTGAGGAGCCCTGAATCATTAATACTAGGCTTGATAGCGTCCCAGGGCTCTGGGACACCATGTCCTGTTACAGGTTGGAGTGGATGGCAGCCCCATCGAGGAAGTACTCCCCACTGATGGTTTGAGAGTTCTATGCTTCATATGTTGCCACTATTATAGAGTCGACTCCAAAAGGGAAGATATTCCTTGCTTAGCCCCAGATTACATAGACAATAGTATGATAGGTTCCAGTTGATATACCAGAGGCTACCATTCATTGGTTCCTATTTGATCCCAGTATGAGGCTCTAGTCTCCACATAAGAGTACGATAACAAGTTGAGCCAGACTAGGGATCGGGGCTTGACTAGAGATGCAGCCTGCAGATCTACTTTGATGAGATAGATGGCTGATCATATCGTTGAGCAAGGCCAGGACCCTAACTTGGATTCCACATCATCAGTGATTGTGAAGGCTTTACTTAACTTCATTGGGAAGTTTTGGTAGGTTGTAGTGCGTTTATGGATCTCGCCGACACATGTTGATAATACATTGACACCGGATCATATGGTATTGACTGCCAACATCTTGGCTAGCTATGGCATTGATTGGGCCCGCTTGATAGTAGAGAAAATCCATGAGGCAACCCTGAAGAGATCTACCTCCATCTCTTTCTCGTGCTTAATCTATCTCTTACGTATAATGGTGGGGATAGGGATACTTCACCAGGTAGACACTCTAATCGACGTTCAGAGGATACTAGATGCCAGCCTGATTAAGGTTAATGAGAATCTAGTGGCACTTCGGCGAGCACCACACCCCCTTCTAGTGTGCATACTAGAGATGCTCGCTGCAGCACCACAATTTGAGCCTTTGACTTCTATTATTGCTCAAGATATTGAGAGGCCTCCACAAATAAGGGATGAGAGAGAGAGAGGGGACCCCTACTACTTCTACTCCTGTACCAGAGGTTGTGCCTGTACAACCTTCCCTAGTAGGCATGGTATATGTGTTTGTGGCATCTATTCAGACCCTGGCGCAGTGACTGGTTCACACTGAGTCTCAATTTGATTCAGCTGTTATAGCAGATCAGGAGCTGGGTTTGCTAGCCCATTTCAGAGGTTGAGGAGCGTATGCAGATGCACTGTGTGGACACCATTCAGGAGAGTCTTACACGGTACATAGCCGCATAGATGTGTTTGAGAGGCGAGTGAAGTAGAGCCTTGGTTTAGCCCAGCCTACTAACTTGATAACTATTCTGGAGGAGATCCAGTAGCTTCACATCAAGATAAAGGTAGCAGTATCAGCACTGTTTGTCCTTCCTACGACCAACACCACTGAGGCGATTGTTAATTTATTTGCTCCTGGGGAGACACCACTCTGCGCCCTCGAGAAGAGGCCTTATCTTGAGGATGATGATCCAGACGCATTGAGGTGAGAGATGGAGTTGATAGAGATGCAACAGTTTGAGGTTTCTAGGCGGGGCTTCATTGCAGATGAGCAGGCCCGGCAGGCTCATGAGCTTGAGAAGGTGAGGGGTGCTGGACCCTCTGGACATGCTTATACTATTGAGGAGACCACTAGGCAGGTTGAGAGTAGTCAGATGTAGTCATAGGCTAGTGCTTAGGCGCCCAGACATGTTCTTTTTGATCCCTATACTTTGCTTTATTATATTTTATGCATTGAGAACAATGCAAATCTTTTTCGATGGGAAGATAGTTATAGGCCTCGATGAAGTCTGAGTAGCCAAGACCTATTACTATTCCAATTTTGAGTCTAAAGGATTTTTTTGCCTGTGTTCTTTCCCTAAGGACATTTAGTTTCTATCGAATTGGTATGTTTAGGATGTGTAAGTAAGTATTAGTAGTATATTGTACTAAAGTCTGTGGCATATGGTAGTTTTTGTAAAATATGATACCCATCAAATATTTTAAATTTTTGTGTTAAGTTTTGATAACAACCATGTGAATTTGATAATTGATAGTGATTGTTCTGATAAGGTGAGGTTTAATTGGGATGAAAAGCATGATCTGAGAGTCTGTGTTGATAGTGCAATCAATGCCAAGTATGTGTGAGCTTCTTTGCAAAATCCTTATATTGTGTTTTAATTCAGAACTTTTCATGTTACTCTAACTGAGACTGTAGGTTAGTTGGTTAAGAAAAGATCTTAGGTCATTGGTCATATTAGTCCACTTAGCCTAAATGACCGACCAAAATGCATTGTGTATCCCTTGATTCCGATACTTGAGATTTACATATACCATTTTCTTTGTAAACACCAAAGTAACCAAGCCTTTTTGAATGTGAAATCCTAAATCTAGCCTGGTCCTTCCTTGAATATTGTGCACCTTTACTCAAGCAAAAAGCCTAAGTTGAGGGTGGCTGGTGTAAGGGAAATCACACTAAATAGGGTGGAAGCTAGTGATACATTAAAAGAAGGAAAAATGTGTTATGGGTGCAAGAAAAATGAAAAGATGTCAAAATAATGAGCTAAAAAGAAAAAGAATTGAAAAACAAAAGGCAATGAGCTTAAAAATTTGAGTAAGGCACCTATAAAAATTTGAAATAGGAAGATGGAAGAATGAGTTAAAAATAATAGTGTTGGTAGGGTAAAAGTGCCGGATAATGCAGCGTCAAAGAGGGTCATTAGTCACTATATTCCTAAAATATCATACCAAAGCCCCCTAAGCCTACATTACAAGCCTATAAAGTCCCAGAGTGATCCCAGTCCAAGTCCAAGTAGTCAAAGGTCATGTTCATGAGTGTAAGGGCAAGCATATGGTATTAAGCACGGTGTTAAAATATTTATTGTGAGTTTGAGTGATTTTGTTAGTCCCAAGCATTGAATTTGAAAATACTATCATGAGTGAGATATTGGGACTTCTTTATGCAAAGGCACTTGAGTACACTGTTGATTCTAGGCTATTTTAGTGATTATGGCTTATCTGTGGTTACCTTGCTTGTCATAGTTCTACTATCATAAATATTGATCACATTGGTTTGTTTGATGACTTTAAGATATGCACTGATGCGCTAGTTTGGGTAACTGAGATTAATTTTGAGATGATGCATGTCATTAGATTGAAGTCTATGTGTTGTTATACTACTTATGTAGATTGAGTCCGTCGTTTGAGGACAAGAAATAATTTTAAGTTGAGGGTGTTCATGTGCTGCCAAAATACAACACTTTTGATGCTTAAAATTTAGAATTTTGTATGTTCTCAAAGTGATGATAGTAGGTTTGGTGTGTTTTGTATGCAGGATTATAGGATTCAGTATGATTTTAGGCAAAGTGATACATACTTGTAGTTTTTAGTGATTTACGAACAACTCTATGGGCCATGATTCATTCCACGAGTTGTAGATTGGTTTCGTGAGAGAGATCCACAAAAGGCCAATTTTTAGAAGTTGCATCCATTTATTGTCAAACGAGCCACAGAATTGCTTATGAGTTGTGGATTAGTGTCATGTCTGGAGATAAGATTTTGGTAATTTTTTGAGAAGCTATCAGACGAAACCCTCCACGGGCCATAAGTCAAAGGATGACCCATAAGAAGTTCTTGGGGATTTGAAGTCAGTTTTTAAATATGCAAAGTATGAAGCCCAGGTACAGGTTGTGGTTCCTTATATGGACCGTAACCTAGTCCGTAGAAGCTGCTCAATCTAGTTTTCGTTTTTTGTTTAGAATTTGTATTTTAGTTATTATAAATAGGTTTCTAGGTTTTTTTATAAGAGAGGATGTACCTGATATAGAAAATTGTAGAGACATACGAGAGGAGAGAGAAACACTTTGAGAGCTCATATTTTGTGATTATTACATTGTTGTTTCATGTGGAGAATTTGGATTTCTTGTTCTTAAATTCATTATAGTAAGTGTTTAATTATGTTATTCGTTAACATGATTTCTTCATCTACAATGATTATGCATAGCTAAATCCACAACTAGGATTGTGGGGACCATGAAGAACTAACAAGATAAAACCAGATAATCTATAATTCTTGGAAAGTGTGCATGCATGTATTAATTATTCCCTTTGATGTGAATGTTTTTTAACGGTGGCCAACATTAGAACTTTCCCTAATTATTATCGACTGGATTAAGGTGGTAAGAAATGGGAAAAAGGGACAGTTAACAGGATTTGATGTGATCCCTCTCATTTAATCCACCAAACTGGATCAAGAGAAGGTTGTACTGAAACAAAAAGTAAGGGTTAGTAATGTCACACTGCGGGGATGGATCAAATAATATGGTGAAAGCTATCTCTCGCTTGGATCAAAAGATTTGGTAAACTTAACTTACTATTCTGCATGCTACACACTAGAAAAGATTATGATTATTTGATGATACTACGTTAGGAATTCATGGGGAATACAATACCCTAGTTACCTTTCCTACTGATTTCACAACAGTTGCTTCTAGTTTAGGTTTACTCACTAATATTATAAAAATCCTCCCCTTTGGGAGATAAGTAGGTTAATTCAACTCAAATTGCTTATAATTTCTCCAGGTCTAACCATATTCCACGTGGTATCGACCCAAACCTTAGTTAGGTTATATATTTTGACAATGCTTGCTTATCCTCTAAGTGTTGGTGTAGTTTAGGTGACATCAAGTGTCACTCAAAACTCAAACACTCAAATGTGGCCATATCTCGGAGCCCAGGGAGTATCATCCAGGACTCGAATAGTCATCCAGTCAACTAGTCTATCAAAATCCAAACCTCTAGAGCCATACCATGTCTAAAGGCAAGAATCACACACTCAACCAAGCATAATCATCACCTCTCAGACGATAATAGGTAACCCAACACCAGGTAAGAAGAACTAGTGCATAACGACTAACAGTAATATATAAGAGTGTATATGTCACAAATCAATATAGATTCATGCCCAACAAAGGCCAAGTACACCACAATCCAGTTAGTCACAAGTTCTTTGAGTAAACATGGACAATCACAGGTATATCATAAGTATCCAAAACAACCAAGCCCAACAGATTCATATCTATACTAGAATTAGTCCACAGTACGGTTGTATCATAGGTATCCAGAACAAATCAGCCCATCAAAATCATATCTATACCAAAGTCAGTCCATAGTACGACGTATAATCACCAAATAGCCTCACAACCATTATATCTCAGTAGCATCAGGCTACACATTCATACAGAGAGGAGTTAGGTTAGAATACGTACCTGTCACAGGGCATTAGCCAATATCCAGCCTTTACTAGGCCTTTCCATAGTTCAAAGTGTCAGAACTCAGCTACTATTATGATTACAGCTAGTACAATCATCAATACAATGATTACCATGTCACATCATCATATATGACACATTTAGTACAACCATCCACATATAACACATACTCAGCAACCCAGTCTCTATACTACTACATAGAAGTGGCCCAAACTACTCACACAGGTAAATAAGAGTCAAGAAGGTATCTGTGCCAATATCATGGCGTAAGTTATATTTAACCCTCAATAAGTCAACCCACAAGTTAACAGTGCTAACAACTAACATATATAACTATTATAGAGCCCAAACAGTGATCACAATCTCCAACGATCAAGTATAGGTTTTAACAAAATTTAATCAGACTATATAGGTTACAGATAATCAGAAACACGACGACACAATATAGGTTCCTATGTCAAAGAGCCCAACAAGTCAACCCAATATTTAAATAGTTAAATATATGTACACAAGTAGCATCATTACTTAACTTACCTGTGTCGCGCGCTAACTCACCCTTACATTCCTTTTTAGAAGCATACACAACCCAAATAGTGTTAAAACCAGCTAGTAGAATAGATTCAGGCATCACAGAGTCCAAACAATAATAATAGTCTCAACATCATATATATACACTTTACCCAGGGACCTCCAATAACAAACAAGCTCTCACTACACATTTCAACTCAGTTTAGAGGTAAGAAAATCCTAGCCTACCTGGAGGGTGATCCCTCGCGCTCCTGATCAGTCTACCCAAGCTTTCCCTTTCCTTGACATCTCCAACACTGCTCAACTATCAAAACATAAGTCACAAAGTCATTACGGTTGATTTGGCTGTAAAATCTTGGGAAATGGGTAAAATTATATCAATTACGACTAAAATGAAGAAAAATGAAACTCACGCCCAAAATACCAAACCAACCCCCATAAAATGATCCTTACATCACCCTGAGTCTATAGCTATAAATTGAGCCCAAAAAAGACCCCACAAGACAGAGAAATGACTCAAAAATGAGGTTGCATTTCTTATATAAAAAAAAATGACTCAAAAATGAGGTTGCATTTCTTATATAACTTCTTGGTCAAATTTCACAAAAATATACCCAAATCAACAAGATTTGAGCATACCACAATGTTCCTCTCAGAAAATAGAATAATTTAGATATAAATTTCACTTAATTTCATTGAGAAATGACGAATATATCACAATGTAAAGTTTTCACTTATTTCCAATATACAACCAGAAAAAATAGATATTTTACCTCAAAATACACACTGAAATTTCAATCCGACACTGCCACGGAATTCCTTGCAAAAATCCCTACAAATTAGCCAAAACTTTCACTGAAAATTGATTCAGAATAGGAGAGATATCAATATTCAAAGTTTCCGGTAACTAATATCGATATGTAGTAGAAAAATTAGCAAATTTACCCCAAATGGTATGCCAACAACAATTTTTGACACTTTCACGATGTTCTTCTCAAAAAAATACACAAGTTAGCCTATTGAATCATTCAAATTGGATGAAAAATGACCTCGAAAATACTGTGTAAAGTGGAGAGGAAAGTATATATAACTTCCCTGGAAAACAACTCTTTTATATGTATATCCATGTTGTGCCACACCACTGCCACATGGAAGCACCAGTTATTGCCACATGGCAGCATTACAACAGGCTATGTCATTCCCCTTTCAACAACCTTTCGATTCCTTTTTTCATTGTTTTGGGCTCGTTCGGACTTTGATTTTTGCAAATAAACTATGTAACCATATGGATTTTGATGTTTCGGATCCAACGGTATAGTCATAATTTTCAACGGAGCTTCCTACGATCTGATGTGGACCCCACTTTCTTATATGCAACTTTTAATGGAAAGTCCTCGGGGGTCAAATCGCATCTGGAAGTCCCCGGTATCAATTGAAGGGTCGTTCTAGACCAAAATCAACGTCCCAGAGCTAATGACACTATCAAAATTTTCATTCAGGGTACGTTTCCTGAGGGCATTGACTAAGTCAACTATTGACCTGGTTCCGGCGGTTAAATTTACAAATCACCGTATAACAGCACCAGACCTGCTACTAGCTTAATTTGACCGTTCTGGAGCTAATGGAATCTTCAGAATTCCTCTCTAAATCCGTTTACTAGGACTTTACCTAAAAACTCATTTTATAGGTATAACTTTTCGGTTACCTCAAAAGCTCACATAAATCCCAAATAACCCAACCAATAACCATCCCAACAGTCCCAACAAATCACCAATGATCCAAGGTCACTATACATGCTCAAATAAATAAAATAGCTACAAAACCATGAAAATGACTCAGAGGGTCATTACATCTAGCCCAATCAAGAATTGTCAAACATTTATATACATGAAATCAATAAAATAAATATTCTCGTCTTGAAAATTTATGCCTTAATAAATAGATTAAAAAATAAAACTTGATGAAAACATATATAAGATCTTTAAAATTATTTTTAAAAATAATATATTATGTATGTATAATTACAAAATAAAGGGTTATTCTTTCAATTTTTTCGAACAAATACAAACCCAAATCAAACCCTATCGGTTTTTAAAAAACTAAAATCAAACCAAACCCGAATAAAATTTATCTATTTAATTGATTTGGTTCATTTTTCAATTTGAATTGTTGTTTTATCTAAACCGTGAACACTCGAGCCCTAATCATTCAATATTGATTTAGATCTAAATATAACATCTTAATTAGTTAGATGTGTATTAAGATGTAATGACCTTGAAGGTTATTTTTGGTATTTTTGAAAAAAATTATCATTTTATTCCCCCTAACAGCGGCCCCGAGTCATATTTAATTGGTTTTGAAAGGTGAATTTTGAAAATCTTGTAAATTATTGAGGTTTTGCTAAAGAATTGAATTTTGAAGGCTTAAGTTGCATAATTTTAAAATTTTGAGTCTCAGAATGAAATTCTGTCAATTTTATCAATTTTGAAATGTAGAAATTGATTTAGGAGAGTTGTCGGAATCAGATTTGGAGTTGTTATATGAGTTTTAGGTCCAAAGTTAAAAATTGAGTTAAAGTTTGACTTAGATTTGATTTTGGTCAACATTTTGAGTTTGGGTGCTCAAATTGGATTTCAGATGGTTCTGCTAGTTCTGGGAGGTGATTTTAGTGCTAGAATGAGTTTAGTCATATTTTTTGGATTTTTCAGTAGCATTTTGATATTTCAAGTGCCCTAGGCTATTTTAGTTGCGCTTATTGGATTTAGGGTCAAGGAAACCTCAGATTTAATTTTCGACAATTCCATCAAATTCAAAACATTGAATTTAGTTGGGTTGCATATCTAGTTTATCTGAATGGGGTTTTGAATGAATTTCAAGGGTCTATTCCAAGATTTTATGCCTTATTGTGTTGTTGACTTGCTGGAGTTTGGTGTCTGGAGCAGGCGTTCGCTAAAGCAAACACTAAATCATTTGAGTGACCATCGCTTTATCAAACAATGTTTTCTTAAGCGGAGGCTACAAAAGTGATCGACCCTTTCGCTAAAATGAGGGTTGCCTGAGTGACAGGGCTCGCTCAAGCAATCCCTTTGTCACTTAAGCCATATCAGAGGTCTGATTTCAGGTCTCGAGTCATGAGTTTTAGCCATTTTCTTCATTTTTGTACTTTGAGAGCTCGGTTTAGAAAATTTTCATTTGTTTTTTTTGAGGGGAATGCATTGGAAAAGATATTTTCAACTTCCCTCATCATTACCCATTGATTATTTCTCAATTTTAACATCAAAATTAGTGTTTTCAAGTGAGGAAATTGCAGATTTTTCTTGAACTTAAATTTTTCACAAAAATGGTGATTATGAACTCATTTAAGCTCCAGTTTTAGATGATTTTCACCAATAGATTTCTAATTATACGAAAAACAATTTCATTTGAATTTTTTTTAAATTTTGGCCTCAATTTTTGGTATCAAATTTTGGATCATTTTTCCCTTTCTCCTTGAATTATATGATCTTGGTGTCATTAGTTTTGAAATATGATTGTGAATCTATTTTTTACTAGATTGCGGTATTTTAAATTCAAATCGGAAGGGAAAAACACTCTTGTTGGATTGATTATTTGGCTTTATTGAGGAAAGTAGATTTCTAAACCTTGTTGAGCTTAATTGAACCTTGTATCTTTCTTCCTTGTGTATTTGAGAAATAATTAAATGACCTAGTGAATATGTCGAGGGTAATGGGAATGGTTATGTGACAATATGTGTGACTTGGCTCTTGAATTGGTACATGCATGTTAGTGATAATTATCCTAGAGTTGATAATATGGATTATGCTTGTAATTTTCGTTGTTGAAAGTTTGAAATTGGTTATATTGATCTCACTTGCTGAATATTGTTTCATGTTAATGTGGAATGACTATTGAAGTACTCTACACGTGATGTTGGGAAAGTTTTGTGTAATTTAGTATTATGTTGAAGTTGTTTAAATGAATACTAGTGAAACATTGATTAAATGATGAGTAATTTTAAGCTATGATGATAAAGTGATTGCTGGAAACTTGAGAAATGATATGATGAAACTATCATGTGATGCATTAGATGATGATTGAAGTGTTGAAAGAATAATGAGATTGATTGCTTCATTATTGAATATATGACTTGTGAGGACTCCTTCCATATTCTCATGTTTATATGAAAGTAATTATTCTATTGTGATGACATGTTGCTTGATGTCCTATGATTGATGAAAATCCAAAAGGAAATACTTTCGGCTAGAAATGATTAAAATGCTAAAGAAAAATAATTTTAACAAAGAAAAAAAGAAAAAAAAAGAAATGAAAGTGGTTCCGGTTAGATATGAAAGATAAATGCCGAAGAGAAATGGTTCCAGCAAATACATGGTCTATGTGAGGCCCTCATGATTTTTGGTCTGATTATATCAATGAATGTGTATCATAAGACAGACATGCATTATGATTATTTGACGTTACATTGTGTTGCTTGCTTATCATGGCATCCCATTCCATTTCATTTCTTATTTTAAATGTAATAATTTGTATTAAGTGTGATACATTGGTTGACTCTATTCTTATAAACTATTGAGATTTATCAGTTGAGATGTTGTGTACTGAGATTGTGAATGTACACACACACACACATACACACACACACACACACATATATATATATATATATATATATATATATTATGTGTATGCTGGCCTTTCCAGCGTGCAGGATTGTAGTTTCAAAAGTATATGGTTGGGATGGAAGGAGTACTTGTGTTCTTTATTCTCTATTAGCATTTAAATTCTCTTGTTGGGTACTTTCTGGTACTCACTGTTATTTCTACGCATGTGTGTAGGTTATGAGCCCGAATCCAGTTGACGCTTCTCTTTCTTTATGGACTGAGCTTGAGATAAGTTGAGAGGTAGTCGCTTATTAGTTCCAACCTATTCTTAAGACAATCAGATTTTCTTTATTTGTTTTATTCTATTTAAGAAATAAAGACAATTGAGACTTGAATATTTTCTCTCCGATTCTGTTGTAATAGAGACTTGTATATTCGACATCAATCTTTGGATGATTTTAGACTATGATTTCTATTCTTTATACTTATCTTTACCTTTTTAGATTGTATTTTTGCTTTAACTTTTGCATTACTTTGTTATTCCTTATTTAGAATTACTTGCCTTGGTGGGGGTAAAGGCAAGTGTCACACACTCGATTTTAGGTCATGAAAATTTGGTATTAGAGTCTCAGGTTCATAGGTCTCACATGTGTATGAGTCCAGTGGAATAGAGTCTTAAGGATCAACAAGGAGACGTTAGTTGCTTATCTTTGAGATGTTATGGAGATTGTTAGGAAAATTCTTTTTTACTTTTTTTAATTCAATCATGCATGAATTCTTGTATTAGTGTTGAGTGTCGCATGTTCTTTTGGCAGATGGCCAGGACTAGAGCATCAACTGTTGATGGAGGAGGAAAAGCAACCCCTGAGATTGCTACTGAGACTGTAGCTCGGGATAAAGGTAGAGATAGAGTTGGAGGCCGAGGTAGGGGTTGGGGATGAGCTCGAAGAGAAACATTAGGCCAAAATTATTAGAGGGGTATCTTCCTCGAACTTGAGTCTGAAGTTAGAGAAGGTCAGATTCCCTTTGAGTATACAACTGCACCATTACTACAAGATACTCTATTGAGGGTTTTAGATATGCTTCAGGGCATGGCACAGACTGGTAGTGCTATAGGTACCCCAAGAGGTTCACAAACCCAAGTAGATAGATAGGCTCCTATGGTTCAGAGTCCCACTATTCATGATTAGGTAGGCCAAGGACCATTGGTTCCTACGTCGATACAAATTGCTCCCGAGCCAATTCTTGTAATTGAAAATCAGTAAAGTTATGAGAGTTTCAAAAGATGAAACTACCCCAATTTTAGGGTGGTAAGGGTGAGGATACTTATGAGTTCTTGCCACTATGCCATAAGATGTTGGAGGTCACAGGCCTAGTTGAGCCCCGAGGTGTTAGGTTTGTTGATCTTTAGCTTAGAGGCATTGCTAGAGAGTAGTGGAGGACGTACATGAGAGCCAGACTAATTGGATCCCCTCAGGTAGAGTGGGGAATATTCTCAAATGCTTTTCAGGACCATTTTATTCCTCGGAGTATTTGAGGGGAGAGTTAAACGAGGTTTGAGAGCTTGACCCAGGGTAGCATATATGTTATTGAGTATGACATCTAATTTTATCAATTGTCTCGTCATGCCATTTTATTGATCCCTACTGAGGCAGAGCGAGTTCGTAGGTTTGTAAGAGGTTTAGTTTTCTTATCAGATCTTATGTCTTTAGATCAGCTCATGAGGGATCCTCTTTTTAGTTTATTGTGAGTACCGCTAAGGAGGAAGAGTTTATGATCTGTGAGGAGTTTGGGGACCCCATGAGGGCCTGATCCACTGGTCACTATTCTAGTACCTCATCAAGAGGTAGAAGGTTTAATCAAGGAGGTATTTTATCCTAGTGTCGAGGTCCATTGCATATATTCTTACTAACTTCAAAGGGTGGTTACAATTCATCAAATGTTGAGAGGTCGGTGGGTCGGAGTGGCTACAATGTTCCATCTGGTTTATTGCAGCAACAACCCACTCCGAGATCTTGTTATGGTTGTAAATACCCTAGAAATATGATTAGATAGTGTCCTTTGTAGACTCATTCTAGTCCATACAATACTTATTCAATAACATCAGTCAGAGATTCGATACCTCCAACTAGAGTTACATTCAAACAAACTATGGGATGTGGTAGAGCTCAATCAGGTAGAGATGGTGTGCTTCTAATAGAGTTGCTAGTGATGTGTTAGTTTAGCAAGGTGGTAGAGGCATGGTTCAGCCAAGTGGAGGTCATGGTGCCCATTATTATGCTTTTCCAAGGAGGCTCGAGGGGAAGGCTTCAAATGTACTTATCACAAGTATTGTCCCAGTTTGTCATTTTCCTGCATGTGTTTTATTTGATCTTGGATCTACTTATTCGTATGTGTCTATTTACTTCTCCTCTGGACTTGACTTATTATTGATTGTTTGTCTATGCCTGTACATGTTTCTGCCCCAATAAGAGATCCCTTAGTAGTTGATTGAGTATACCAATCTTGTCTTGTGTCTTTGGCAGGTTATGATACCTGGGTGGACATGATTATTCTTGATATGGTAGACTTTGATGTCATTTTGGATATGGATTGGCTTTCTTTGTATCATGTTATTCTTGATTGTTATACCGAGATAATTACTTTAGTTGTGCTTGGTGGGCTAAGGATTGAGTGGAAGAGTTCATGTCAATCTTATCCTAGCTAGGTTATCTCCTATATCAAGGCTCATAAGTTGATTGATAGAGGTTTTTTATCTTATTTGGCTTTTATTCGTGATACCAGTGTTGATTTGCCTCCGATAGAGTCTATTCTTGTGGTTCACGAGTTCATGGATGTATTCTCTACTAACCTTATGGGGGTTCTACTCAATAGAGACATTAAATTTTCTATTGATGTTAAGTCAGGCACTAAGCCCATTTCTATTTTCTTCTTATCGTATAGCTCTTCTAGAGTTGGAGTTAAAAGAACAACTTCAAGATTATTGAGTAAGGGATTTATTTGGCCTAGTGTATCCCCATGTGGTGCTCTAGTTCTATTTGTGAAGAAGAAAGATGGGTCTATGAGGATGTGCATAGACTATAGATAGTTGAACAAGGTGACTATTAAGAACAAATACCCTCTTTCTAGAATTGATGATTTATTTGACCAACTATTGGGAGCGTCGGTGTTCTCTAAAGTTGATTTGAGATCTAGGTATCATCAGTTGATGATAGGCCATTCGATATCCCTAATACTTCCTTTTGAATGAGATATGGTCCCATTGAGTTTTTTGTTATGTCATTTGGACTAACCAATGCACCTGCCACATTCACGGAGCTAATGAATAGGGTGTTTTGGTCATATCTATAATCATTCGTGATTGTATTTATTGATTATATCTTGGTTTATTCCAAGATAGAGGCTGATCATGACGTGCACTTGAGGATTATACTCCATAGGCTTAGGGAGGAGAAGCTTTTTGCTAAGTTCTCTAAGTGCAAATTCTAGCTCAGTTTAGTAGCATTTTTGGGGAATGTGGTGTCCAAGGAGGGCATCAGGGTTTATCCAACAAAAGGTTGAGTCTATTATAGGGTGGACTAGACTTACCTCTATAATAAAGATTCAGAGTTTTGGGGGTTTGGCCAAGTACTATTAATGTTTTGTTCAGGGTTTCTCTACTATAACAGCCCCATTGACTAGACTCACCTAGAAGAATATGGCATTTCATTGGTAGGATGGGTATGAGGAGAGGTTCTAAAAACTCAAGGATCTGCTGACTACTACACCTATCTTGACCTTTCCCGAGGAAGGTGTTGATTTCACCCTATATTGTGATGCGTCGAGTGTTGGGTTAAGAGGTGTTTTGATGTAGAAAAGGTAGGTGGTTGTCTATGCCTCAAGGAAATTGAAGACTCATGAGAAGATCTATCCCACTCATGACCTAGAGTTGGCAGTTGTTGTCTTTGTTTTGAAGTTGTGGCAGCATTATTTGTATGGGGTCCACTATAAAGTATTCACCAATCACCACAACTTATAGTACATATTCATCCAGAAGGATTTGAGTTTGAGACAAAGGAGGTGGACTGAGCTTCTAAAGGATTATGACTTGATTATTCTATACGATCCGAGAAAATCCAACATGGTGGTTGATGCATTAAGTATAAAGGCTTCTAGCGTGGGAAGTCTTACGGCTATCCAAGTTGAGGAGCGACCTTTGGCTAGAGATGTTCAAAGATTGGCTAATGGTTTGGTGAGACTACAACTCTCTGACGAGTGTGGTGTGCTTACTTTCTTAGAGGCCCACTCTTTTTTTATGGATCAAATTCGTGAGCGACAGTTTAAGGATGAGAAGTTATGTCTCATTTGAGACATAATGGATAGATATGAGTCCAAGGAGGTCATACTTGATACAAATGGTGTTTTGAGGATCGGGGATCAAATTTATTGGCCAAAGATGGGTGACTTGATCAGGTTGATACATGAGGAGGCCTATTGTGCTAGATATTTCATCCATTCAGAGACAACGAAGATGTATCATGACTTGAGTCAACACTATAGGTAGTGTGGTATGAAGAAAGACATTACCGAGTTTGTGTCAAAGTGTTTGATATACCAGTAGATTAAGTGTGAGCACCAAAGTCCCGAAGATAAATTTTAGAGGATGCCCACTCCTATATGGAAGTTGGAGCGAATCACTATGGACTTTATGGTGGGTTTACCCATGATTATAACTCCATTTGTTTGATTATGGATCGTTTGACTGAGTCTGCTCATTTTATTCCTATCAAAGTTAAGTACATGACTGAGAAGTTGGCTCATCTTTATATTAGTCAAATTGTTAAACTTCATGGAGTACCTATCGATATTGTGTCAGATCAGGGTTCCTTGCTCACATCTCACTTTTGGAAGGCCCTATAGCATGGGTTGAGCACTCAGTTAGATTTGAGTATGACATTTCACTCTCAGACAGATATAAGTAGTCTAAGGACTATTTAGGTG
Source organism: Solanum aculeatissimum (assembly GCA_038996855.1). NCBI lineage: Eukaryota > Viridiplantae > Streptophyta > Magnoliopsida > Solanales > Solanaceae > Solanum > Solanum aculeatissimum. Next base: position 26,257 of record JBCEWC010000545.1, on the reverse strand, counting down.
ATAGAGGATATGCTCTAGGCATATGTTGTTAATTTTGTTGCTAGGTGGGACTAGTATTTGCCTTTGGTGAAGTTTTCTTATAAAAATAGTTATCATTCCAGTATTTAGATGGCTCCCTTTGAGGCCTTATATAGCCAGAGATGTAGATCACCCGTAGGTTGGGTTTATTTTATTGTGCTGGATAGCCTTGATACTAATTTTCTTAGAGATGTCATAGAGTAGGTTTTGTTGATTCAGAGTTGGTTATTGACAGGCCAGAGTAGTTAGAAGAGTTATGCTAACAGGCGGGTTAGATCCTTAGAGTTCATGGAGGGTGACTGGGTATGGTTGAGTATTTTGCCTATGAAGGGTGTCATGAGGTTCAAGAAGAAGGAAAAGCTTAGACCTAGGTATATTTGTCTTTTTGATATCTTAAAGTGAGTGGGAGAGGTGACCTATAGACTTACTTTTCCACCTTATTTATCCTCTATTCATCTAGTGTTTTATGTCTCGATGCTACAACATTATATTCCGGATGAGTCTCGTGTGATTTCTCTCAATTTGATATAGTTGGGTCTAGATTTGACCTATGAGGAGGAGCTTGTAGCCATTTTATATAGACAAGTTAGAAGTTTGAGGACGAAGAAGATAGATGCAGTGATGGCATCGACCCGTGGGAAAGACTACTTGAGAGGCTGAGTCTGATATGCAGACTCGTTACCCTCATCTTTTTGAGACACCATGTATGTCTTGTGCCTTATGTTCGAGAACAAACATGATTTTTGTGGTGGATGATGTAATGATCCTAAAGATCATTTTTAGAATTTTTGATAAAATTACCATTTTACCCCTCCCCCCAGCGGCTCTCAGTCATGTTTGGTTGGTTTTGAAAGTTGATTTTTGAAAATCTTGTTAAAAATTGAGCTTTTGCTAAAGAATTATATTTTGAAGGCTTAAGTTGCCTAATTTTAAAATTTTGACTCATCAAGAGATTCGAGTCTCAGAACAAAATTTTGTCAATTCCATTAGTTTTGAAATATGAAAATTGGTCTAGGAGAGTTGTTGGAATCAGATTTGAAGTTGTTATGTGAATTTTAGGTCTGAATTTAGAAATTGAGTTAAAGTTTGACTTAAGTTTGACTTAGGTTTGAGTTTGGTCAACATTTTCAATTTTGATGCTCGAATTGGATTTCTGATGGTTTCACTAATTTCGAAAGGTGATTTTAATATTAGAATGACCTTAATCATAATTTTTGAATTTTTTGATAGCATTTTGATTTTCAAGTACCCTAAGTTAGTTTAGTTTTGCCTTATCGGATTCTGGGTCAAGGAGATCTCAGATTTAATTTTTGATGATTCTATTGAGCTTGGAATGTTGAATTTAGTAGGGTTGTATATATGGTTTGTGTGTATGGGGTTCCGAATAAATCTCGAGAGTGTATTTCAAGATTATATGCCTTGTGTTATTGAATTGTTGGTGTTTGGTGCAGGCTTCGCAAAAGCGAAGGGTTAGTCACTTAAGTGACCATCGCTTTAGCGAAAAATGTTTGCTTAAGCGGAGGCCGCAAAAGCGACCAACCCTTTCGCTAAAGAAAGGGTTGTTTGAGTGTCAATGCTTGTTTAAGCTATCCTTTTGTCATTTAAGCGATATCAGAGGCTTGATTTCAGGTCCCTAATCACAGGTTTTAGCCATTTTCTCTATTTTTTGGACTTTGAGAGCTTGGCTTAGGTAATTTTCATTTAGTTTTTCGAGAAACTTTCCTCTTCATTACCCATTGATTATTTCTCGATTTTAATATCAATATTAGTGTTTCCAATTGAGGACATTGGGATTTTTCTTGAACTTGAATTTTTTCACAAAAATGATGATTATGAACTCATTTATTCTTCATTTTTACAATAATTTTCACTAATAGATTTCTAATTATGTGAAGAATATTTTCATTTAAGAATTTTCATATTTTAGCCTCAATTTTAGGTATTGAAATTTTGGACTCTGTGTCATTAGTCTTGAAATGTGATTTCCAATTCATTTTTTACTAGATTGTTTTGTTTTGATTCGAATTGGAAGGGGGAGCACTCTTGTTAGATTAATTATTTGACTTTATTGAGGCAAGTAGATTTCTAAACCTTGTTGAGTTTAATTGAACCATGTATCTTCCTTCTTTGTGTGTTTGAGAAATAATGAAATGCCTTGGAAATATGTTGGGGTAATGAAAATGATTATGTGATAATATGTGTGACTTGACTCTTGAATTGGTAAATGTATGTTAATGATAATGACCCTGGAGTTGATAATGTGGATTGAGATTGTAATTTCCGTTGTTGAAAGTTTGGAATTGTTTATATTTACCTCATTTGTTGAGTATTATTTTATGTTAATGTGGAATGACTATTGAAATACTCTACACATGATGTTGGACAAGTTTTGTATAATCTAGCATTATGTGGAAGTTGTTTAAATGTATACTAGTGAAACATTGACTAAATGATGAGTAGTTTTACGCTATGATAATAAAGTGATTATTGGGAGCTTGAGAAATAATATGATGAAACTACTGTGTGATACTCTTGATGATGATTTAAGTGTTGAAAGAACAATGAGATTGATTGCTTGATTATTAAATATATGACTTGTGTGGACTCCTTGCATATTTTTATGCTTATATGAAAGTGATTATTATGTAGTGATGATATATTGCTCGATGTCTCATTATTGATGAAAAATTAAAGAAAAATGGTTCCGGTTAGAAATGATTAAAATGTCGAAGGAAAATGATTTAAACAAAGAAAAAAAAAGTCGAACGAAAATGGTTCTTGCTAGATATGAAAGATAAATGTCGAAGGGAAATGGTTCTGGCAGATACATGGTTCATGTAATGCCCCCATGAGTTTCGATCATATTATATCAACGAATGTGTATTGTAGAACAAACATACATCATGATTATTTAACATTGCATTGTATTGCTTGCATATCATGACATCCTATTCCATTTCATTCCTTGTTTTAAATGTAATAATTTGTACTAAGTCTGATATGTTGGTTGATTCTGTTCTTCTAAACATTTTAGATTGATTAGTTGAGATATTGTGTACTAAGATTATGAATGTGTGTATATATATAAATGTTGTGTGTATGTTGATCTTTCCTACATGCAGGGTTGTAGTTTCAGAGGTATATGGTTAGGACGGAAGGAGTACTTTTGTTCTTTATTCTTTACCAACCTTTAGATTCTCTTGTTGGGTATTTGCTGGTGAACTCTTGTTTCTATACATGTGTCTAGGTTGTGAGCCTAGATCCAATTCATGCTTCTTTATCTTTATGGACCGAGCTTGAGACAGGTTGAGAGGTAGTCGCTTATCGGTTCCATCCTACTCTCAAGATTGTCAGATTTTCTTTATTTGTTTTGTTCTATTCAAGAAACAAAGACAATTGAGACTTGTATATATAATTTCTCACTGATTATGTTGTAATAAAGGCTTGTACATGTGACACTAATCTTGAGATGATTTTAGGCTATGGTTTTTGTTCCTTATATTTATTCTTTCCTTTTTAGATTGTATTTTCACTTTAACTTCTGCATTACTTTGTTATTTCTTATTTAGCCTGACTTGCCTTAATAGGGTAAAGTCAAGTGCCATCACATCCGATTTTGGATTGTGACAATTTGATATCAAAGCCCCAAGTTTATAGGTCTCATATGTATACAAGCCCAGTCGAATAGAGTCTTAAGGATCTGCATAGAGACATCTGTTGCTTATCTTTGAAAGGCTAGGGAGATTGTTAAGAAAATTCTCTTTTACCTCTTTCAATTTAGTCGTGCGTGAATTCATGTTTAGTGCTAAGTGTGACGTGTTCTTTTGGCTGATGGTAAGGACTAGAGCATCAGTTTATGATGGAAGAGGGGATGTTGCCCCTGAGATTGCTACTGAGACTGCAGCTCGGGATAGAGGTAGAGGTAGAATTGGAGGCCAAGGTAGGGGTTGGGGTCGAGCCCAAAGAGAAACACTAGCTCGGGATTATGAGAGAGGCATCTCCCCGAGCCCAAGTTCGAGGTTAGAGGAGGTCAAATTCCTCTTGAGTATGCAACTGCACCATTACTACAAGATACTTTGTTGAGGTTTTTAGATGTGCTTTAGGACATGGCATAGACTGGCAGTGCTACAGGTACCCCAGGGAGGTTCACAGACCTGTGCAGATGAACAGGCTCCTATGGTGTAGGAACTCGCTATTCCTGATCAGGTAGGCCAGCCACCATCGATTCTTGCGTTGATACAGATTACTCCTGAGCCAATTCTTGCAGTTGATGATCAACAGAGTTATGAGAGGTTTCAGAAGATGAAACCATCCCAGCTTCAGGGTGGTAAGGGTGAGGATGCTTATGTGTTCTTGACACTATGCCTTGAGATGTTGGAGGTCGTGGACCTAGTTGATCCTCGAGGTATTAGGTTTGTTGCTCTTCAGCTTAGATGCTAGGATATGTATTCTGATATTATTTCTTAGTGAATGTTTGATTTAATTATATTAAAATTAATAAACATTGCATAATTTCTAACAATAAGTTGTTTGTTTATAAAAATACCCCCACTGGTGTAAAGGATGTGAAAAGTGATGTATACAACTGGTCTAAAGATGTATTTTTGTCATTTTAACCACTTTATCCTATGATGAATTATTATAGACTTATTTTTCCACCCAAAGACAAGAATAACTTATCTTGGTATTAATTATTAATCCTGAAACAAGCTGTCCAAAACTTTATAACTAAAAAAGATATTAAGGAATACTCAAAAAATTTCCTAAAATTATATCCTTTTAGCCATCCACGATAATATTTTTTTGGGAAAACTAAGTTTGTGCCCCTTTAAAGTAAACTATTTACATCCATATACCCCTTTACATTTTATACCCCCATACTATTAAAATTTGTCTCCTTAATATTAAAATCTACGTGCTAACATCATGCTGACGTCAACACCCTCCTTGTATGATATACCAATAGGGTATACATATACCACCGGAGTATATTTCATAGAGGATTGAACTCATTCTATATGATACCGCATGGTGTATACATACCGCTGGAGTATATTTCATAGTATTTATGCTCATATCAGCATGACATCAGGCGCAAAATAAAAGGGAGTAAGTGGGTAAAAAGGTAAAATAGTTTGGATCATGGGTCCATTAAGAATAAATAGTTTGGATTGAACCTATTAAGGATAAATAATTTCAAATTAGGTTCATTTTGCGTACGTTTTCTCTCGTTTTTTTTTTCACTCCATTAATTAATCAATTGGACCAAAAATTAAATGCATTACAGTTCCCCTTTTATATATATTATATACACGGTAGTAGTAGCTTAAACTTAAATATATTAGTATATACTATAACCTAGCAAGATCCGTTATAGTAAGTCATAAGCCATAACATATACATTGCACATTAATTAAGTCTGCAGGGCAATGAGTATTCTCTGTTCCACCATCAAAATAAGTGATCAGTTGTTCAAGAACTCCTCAAAATTCTGTATCTTCAATCAACTTCAGCCTAAGAGGTCCCGCCTGATCTTGTTGAGTCATCGTCATCGTCATCGTCATCGTCATGACCATCCATAAAATCATGTGGTGCAAACTATGTTCCATTGACACCAATAAGTTTCTTGGAGAGAACAGCCAATGTTTTCAGTGAGAGGACTTCAGTAATCTATGGCCCTTCTTCTCTCAACTACACTCGGGAACAGACACATATTAGGTGTCTCAAGCTTGCTTCTGCTCTTGTTCATCACTTGGATATTTCTTGTGGCAATGTGGTAGGACACTTTTTATTTAACATATATATTGTTGGCATTAATGTTTTAAAACTTTTACTATCTAACATTTTTATTTTTTTACTATTGCATAATAATATAAATTTTTGAGGATTCGAAGTTAATCTATTTATCAAATTGAAATAAATAATATAATAATCACAAATCATTGTGTATTACTATCTCAAAGATCAATATTTCTTGTCAGATTTTTGTTAACATGAAATTGCATTTTTACGCTTAATCATAATTCATTTCATCTTTCTATATATAGTAAGACGTTTCTAGAACTATTTATTTTTCTTGATAGATTTTTTGTTAGTATGAAATTACATTTTCATTCTTATCTCGACCTAAAAAAAATAATATTAAGTTAACTAGAAAAATAAAATAAGTAACTACTATAACTAATTAAAATTTTGATTTAATTAATTTCAAAGTAAAATTATATTAGAATATAAATATACATAAAATGGACTAAAAATACTCTCTTTTGTTTTTTTTATCACCAAATTTTTGCCTAACAACTTCAAATTTAAATCAAACTAATATTTAAATTAATACATTTTAAATCAAATAAAATACAAATTTGATTACATATTTAAATAAAGAAAACTACTCCTTTATTATTTAGTAAATATTTATAGTTAATTTATATGCAAATGTGTCATCCATCATTTTATTTGTAAGGTTACTAACTATATTTTAAAATAATAGATTTTTATATTGAAGTAATTATTTTTTTAGTAAATATAATAAACAAAAAAATATTAAGAATTAAATTAAAATAATTAAAAAATAGAGTAATAGTTTAAATATCATATTAATTTATAAAAGAAAAAAAGTGAAGTAATAACAAAATGAATTACTAGTTAATTAAGACTTCTCATAATGAAGATGTACTTTAATAAAGTGTGTCAAGTTTAATGGAGCTTTAAACTATTAACTCATAACAAAATAAAATAATTGAATTCTTGAAGTTATTCTTTTAAAAGATAACAATAAAAATTTTCCATAATCTTTTGAAGAAATAATTGAACCCCCATCTTAAGAAGTACATTTCATTTTTTTTTAAATTATTATTATTATATGTCTATTAGAATCTTCTAGAACTAGGATTAATTTTTGTGGAAATCTCATACACTCTTGGTATGATGTAACAATTACTTTAAGCTTATTTTTAATTAATTGTACAAAATATCTTTAATCATCCTAGTTATGGTTGTTCTATCTAATAAATATAATTTTTTTTAAAATATAAAAAATTTCTAGAAAAGGTTAATATATGAAATTTGTTTTAGATGTTTAACCACGTAAATTAAATTTAAAGGACAAGTGCATGCAAAATACATAATGTTTTAATAATAAAAAAATGCTTCTAGAATTATTTATTTTTCTTGCTAACATGAAGTTACCCTTGGTTATAATCCATTTCATCTTATAAAAGATGTTTCTAAAATTATTTAGTTTTCTTGATATTCTTGTTGATAGAAATTTTGTTAGTACGAAATTATTTTTTACCCTTGGTCGTCCTCCATTTCATCTTTCTATATTATTATAACAACTTAACATATATATTATTGGCATTAATTTTTTCAACATTAACTTTGATATTGTGAAACTTTTATGATCTAACATTTTTATTGTTTTACTATTGCATAATAATATAAATTTATTAGGATTCAAAGTTAATCTATTTATCAAATTAAATTAAATAATATAATAATCACAAATCACTGTGTATTACTATCTCAAATATCAAAATTTCTTGATAGATTTTTATTAACATGAAATTGCATTTTTACCCTTAGTTATAATCCACTTCATCTTTCTATATATAGTAAAGACGTTTCTTGAACTATTTATTTTTCTTGATAGATTTTTTGTTAGTATGAAATTACATTTTCATTCTTATCTCGACCCAAAAAATAATAATATTAAGCTAACTTGAAAAATAAAATAAGTAATCTACTATAATTAATTAAAATTTTGATTTAATTAACTTCAAAGTAAAATAATATTATAATGTAAATATACATAAAATGGACTAAAAATACTCGTTTTTGTTTTTTTATTAACAAAATTTCGCTCGACGACTTCAAATTTAAATCAAACTTAATATTTAAATTAATAAATTTTAAATCAAATAAAGTACAAATTTGATTACATATTTAAATAAAGAAAACTACTCCTTTATAATTTAGTAAATATTCATAGTCTACTTTATATGCAAATGTGTTATCCATCATTTTATTTGTAAGGTTACTAAATTATTTTAAATAATAAATTTTTATAGTAAAGTAGTTATTTTTAGTAAATATAACGAACAGAAAAAAATATTAAGAATTAAATTAAAATAATTTTAAAAATAGAGTAATTAGTTTAGATATCATATTAATTTATAAAAGAAAAGAAAGTGAAGTAATAATAAAATAAATTAATAACTAATTGAGACTTCTCATAATAAAGTTGTACTTTAATAAAGCGTGTCAAGTTTAATGGCACTTTAAACTATAACAAAATAAAACAATTGAATTCTTGAAGTTATTCTTTTTTTTAAAATAACAATAAAAAAATTTCATAATCTTTTGAAGAAATAATTGAACCCTACATCTAAGAAGTACATTTGATTTTTTTATTTTTTTTATTATATGTCTATTAGAATTTTCTAGAACTTGGATTAACTTAATAATTAAAAAATAGAGTAATTAGTTTAGATATCATATTAATTTATAAAAGAAAAGAAACTGAAGTAATAACAAAATGAATTAATAGTTAATTAAGACTTCCCATAATAAAGTTATACTTTAATAAAGTGTGTTAAGTTTAATGGAGCTTTAAACTGTAACAAAATAAAACAATTATATTCTTGAAGTTATTCTTTTTTTTTAAAATAACAATAAAAAAATTTCATAATCTTTTGAAGAAATAATTGAACCCCACATCTAAGTACATTTGATTTTTTATTTTTTATTATATGTCTATTAAAATTTTCTAGAACTTGGATTATTTTTTGTGGAAATCTCATACACTCTCGGCATAATGTAACAATTACTTTAAGCTTATGTTTAATTAATTGTACAAAATGTCTTTAATCATTCTAATTATGGTTGTTATGTATAATAAACATAATTTAAATAATTTCGAGAAAAGGTTAATATATGAAATTTGTTTTAGATTTGTAATCACGTAGATTGAATTTAGAAGACAAGTGTAATGCAAAATATATAATATTTAATAATAAAAAGATGCTTCTAGAATTATTTATTTTCCTTGTTAACATGCAATAACCCTTGGTCATAATACATTTCATCTTTTTATAAAAGATGTTTCTAAAACTATTTAGTTTTCTTGATATCTTTGTTGATAGATATTTTATTAGTATGAAATACATTTTTATCTTGATCGTCCTCCACTTCATCTTTCTATATAATTATATTATATATATTCCTTCATGTTGTTAGAGGTGATTCAATGGCTATAACATCTTGGTACTTGTGTTTTTTGTGATCAAGTTAAATACATGATAAGGTGTTTGAGAACATATGCAAAGAAAATTCAAAATTTGAATCAAACGTGTTTATATGCTCAAGTCAAACAAGTCATAATTTAAATATCTAAATAAAATTTACTTACAAATTAAGAAGTAATGGACGTATTCAATTTGCTTATAACACCTTTGTTTAAGCAAAGAAAGAAACGGAGGGAGTGTTACTCTTTTGATTTTGAATTGACGTTTCTTATTTTACTAAGAGAGAAAGATAAAAAATGTCATTGATTTATACTTTGGTCCAAAAATGTCCTTGTCATTGATACTTTGGTCCAAAAATGTCCTTATTGTTACTAAATGAGTCAGAAATGTTCTTCTATATATTTTTTCTTTTTAAACATATTGTGATCCTAATAATAATATTATTTTTAAAGAATCCTTTTTTTTGTTTTGTTTTTTTTAAATCACATTAACAAATAAAAATGCAAGTAATTTTTTTCTCAATCTCATTTTATCAATTAAAATAGAATATCAGAGCCCTGTAACAAGTAATATATATCATAAATATAAAATCATAATAAACCCAACATTAATTTTTATTTAGATAACGATAAAAATAGTAATTATAATAAAACAAAAAAATAATTTTTAATAGGATAAATATTTGCCTATTAAAAAAATAATGTATTCAAAAATAAAATAAATAATAAATTTATGTGAAAAAAGGACATTTTTTACCCATTAAATTACAATAAGGGTATTTCTGGACCAAAGTATTGACAGTAAAGACATTTTTGTTCCTTTCATATAGTTTTGATGACATTTTTTACCCTTTTCCCTTTTATTAAATACCAATTTAATAATGACACAACTACTTAAATGATTAGCAACCTCATTCTTTATAGATTTGGAGTTGTTTTCTGTTGGTAGCAATAATAGCCCCTAACGTAGCAGCAATACAAGAGCTGCATTTTGCAGTACCAATGGCTGGAGCAAAGCAATACAAGAGCTGCATTTTGCAGTACCAATGGCTGGAGCAGTTCTTTGCACATTAAACACACGTCTCGATTCAACTATGATATCAACACTTCTGATGCATTCAGAAGCAAAGATCATATTTGTCTATCAACAGTTTCTCCAACTTGCTCAAGAAGCACTTTCTATTATTGCTAGCAAGAAGAAGAAAACCAAACCAACTCTTGTTGTTGTAATAACCTCAGAAAAATCTATTAATTCCATTCCTAACACTTACGAGTATGAAAGTCTCCTTGAAAGTGGGGACAAAGATTTTTCCATTAGATGGCCAATGACTGAACTTGACCCTATTAGCATTAATTATACTTTTGGAACAACGTCACGACCCAAAGGAGTTATTTACAGTCATAGAGGTGCATACCTCATTTCTATTGCCACATTTTTGCTTCAGGAGATGAGCACATTCCCTATTTTTATTTGGACTGTTCCAACATTTCACTGCAATGGATGATGCCTCATTTGAGGTCTAGCAGCAGTAGGTGGCACTAATGTCTGTCTTGAACATGATAGCCAATATGCCATCGTGTGAGCCGCTTCCACACAAGGTGAAGATTCTGACAGGTGGTTCACCACCACCACCACAAATCATTTCAAGAATGGGGGAGTTGGGGTTTGGAATATATCACTTATATGGACCAATGGAGACATATGGTCCAGGTACAAGATTAATGTCATGTATGATCCCTCGACTTTACCCAACATAACAATTTAATCATATAGTGGGTAAAGTTCAGTTACTTAAATGTGAGAAAACATTTCACGACTCCACTATTTAGTGAATAAAATTAAGTGCTAATGCTTGAAATTAACCCTTCAGGTACATATTGCTTGTAGAAGCCTGAGTGGGATTATTTGCCTTCAGATGAAAGATGTATACTGAAAGCTAGACAAGGAGTGCAACATCTTTGTATTGAGGAAGTTGATGTAAGATTCTATCACCATAAAAAAGGTGCCCGCAGATGGTGTTACAATGGGAGAAGTCATGTTTAGAGGGAACACGGTAATGAGTGGATATTTAAAAGATCAACAAGCAACAGAGGAAGCTTTTAGAGGTGGATGGTTTCACAGTGGTGATCTTGCTGTAAAACATCCTGATGGTTATATACAAGTAAAGGATCGTTCAAAAGATATCATAATATCTGGTGGAGAAAACATAAGCACTATTGAGGTGGAAACAATTTTGTATAGTCATCCAGCAGTTCTTGAAGCAGCAGTAGTTGCTCGACCAGATATCCATTGGGGACAGACACCTTGTGCATTTGTGAAGTTGAAGGAGGGATTTGATGTTAGTTCTCAACAACTTATCAACTTTTGCAGGGATAAGTTGCCTCATTACATGGAACCTCGAACAGTTATATTTCAGGATCTCCCAAAAACTTCCACCGGAAAGATACAAAAATTTATCCCAAGGGAGAAAGCAAAAGCCTTGGGCAGTCTTTTCTGAACAAAATGAACATGCCATTTGGCTTGCTTCTTTGAAGGTCATTTTCTAAATAGTAAGTCTGTCTTTTAATGTCGCTTTGTTTCTATATTGATTCTACATTGCTGGTAATAACATTTATTTGTATCTTTAAGTGTATGTTCCAGCAAGAGAAATGCTCTGTTCCACCAATTGGGATACACTGCGATAAGACTGGTATTTTACACTGATAATGCAAAAGTAATTAAACTCACATCGTTTACAAAGTAATTACAGGTAATCATCCATCACAAGTGGAATTAGCAACCTAAGAGCAAACAACCTTCCATAGCATGTTAAATCACACAGCTAGTATAACAATTTGACAAAATTGCAGTAAATATAAGTATAAATCTCGAAAATAAAATATAGCATTCTATTATAGTATGGTTTCGCTAGGCGCTAGCTATTCAGGTCGAACATGGGATTATCCACTCATGAATTCTGTTCTATGACTATTTTTCTGTTCCAGATCTTTTTCTCTGAACTTCAAGTCTTTTGCTCAATTTGGTTTACACATAATAGAAATAAATGAAGATTTTTCTTTCATTTTTTGTCAAATGAAATTTACAGGGTAATAGCTGATTTATGTATTTAATCAACTTTTTTTGTTCAGTTGTGCAATTGTAGCTCCATTGCCCTAAGCTCACTTCATTTGAAATGCCTGTAGCTCTAATCTCAAAGCAGTCCTATGATGTTGCAACCTAGAAAATGGAAGTACATAAGAAAGTGGAACTCATGAGAAAAGATGGAATTTAATTTGGATTCCATGAAAGGCAAAATTACAATTATTTCCAATGTTGCATAAGAAGGAGAGGGCAATGTTGTAGTAGGTATGCTTTGCTAGCAGATGTGTTCTTATTGCTGCATTGAGGAGCTGCTGGTTGAAACAAAAATTCAATTAGTCCTCCCGCTTCCCCTTCCCTTTCCCTCAACCCCTCCCATCCTGTGCAATTATAGATACTGATACAACAAGTCTCTTCCAAATAATGAAAAGAAACTAAGTAGGACACTTGTTAGAATGTCCTTGGTTGAGTGAATATATCATTCTCTCTTTCCATGTTTTTGGCAATCCTCATCTCCTGAGTTACCTTTTGGGATTTAAGAAGGCTCAAGGTCTATTCTTGGTTTATCCAATGTTGCTCTCATGTTATCTTGTCCAACACTTGCTATGTGAGGAGAGGGGGAGTGTGAAAGTGTCCCACATTAGTTGAGGAAATGGACAGTTATGTCCTCTAATATGATTTTTGGCAATCCTTTCAATGCATCAACTAGCTCAGGATTGAGTTATGTCCAAGGTCCAATTTCTTAACAACACCGACCAACTTTGTCTCCAATCCAATGCCGCTGTAAAAGTATATAAACCGATTCATATTTTGCCAAGTATCTGGCATGCCTCAATTGCCAGGATATAGTTACAGCACACACTTTTTTCCTTCCTTTTCTTTTGTTTGTGTGTGGATGGTGGGTGGGTGTGGGTTACGTATGTCATCCAGAGCTACACATGCCAGCCTCTAGGCCATTCTAACTAGAAGTTAAATTTCAAAAGAAAAATCAGCACATCAACATTAGTTCAAGTTGTCACCTGACTAGCGAACCATACTGAAATATAGAATCAACTGACCTCATTTTCTTGCGAGTCCTGTAAGAACCACCATGGACCATTTTTCACTGATAATCTGAAATAGATATGCATGAATTATGAATTATACAAACAGAATCAAGCAAAGGTCTTCAATAGAGAGCACTTCAGAATGTACAATGTGACAACCCGTGACAATGCTCTTTATTTAAATTCAGGCGAAAGACCCCTTATCAACCTATAGTCAACCATTCAATCTTCCTCCATGCAAGCTATAACACCCAAAGAAGATAGCAGATTTGAAAAGTACAAAGAGAAATTTTTGCTCTTTATTATCTTTGCAAAAGAGATCTGCATAAACTTGGAAATACAGATATTAAGAGATTCCGGGGACCAGTCAAGTAGAACTTTGACATTTTAGAAGGTCCAATTCAATATAGTAATTCCTAATCTATACATAGTTTACTCGGTAGTTGAATTACCTCATGAAACCAGCCACTGAGCGCAACCCCATGAAAATAGTCAAACCAGACCAAACACCAGGAAGACCAATAATAGGAGGAGCATAAAGCAGAAAAATTGAAGCGAGAGCACCCACGGTCATCTAGAAAGTTGTGAGGAAATATCAGCACCAAGTTCAGGTATGAAGAGTAACTTTTCTTTTAATTGTTGCAACAATTTTATAGAGGTCACTTACCATTGAGATAGCTGCAAATGGAAAATCCGAAACACCATAGTGTAGCCCATCAAAAATATAGGCTAGAGCATTAAGGGGTTGACTGGCACTAACAAACTGTAAAATTGGACAGGAGATGTTGGAAAAGATTCCATGAAAAAACCATATTTAACGAAAAATGCAGAATTAGAAAAACGTACCAGTAAACCAGATCTAACAATGTCTAGCACTTGAGAGTCGTTTGTAAAGCACTTAGCTAAAGATGGAAAGGATAGACCCAATATAATGGCCAACAATATTCCAGTAGCTAATCCTGTCTGAAAATATTAATTGCACTTTGTTAAGAACTTTGTTTAGATGGATAAGGATGCCTCAATTCCTTCCATCTAGGAGAGGAAAGCTATAAGATGCAAAAAAAGTTTATCTAACCTTTAAAGCTACATGTGTGATCAATTTAACTCTTCCGTAGTCCTTCCTTGCAAAAGAACTTGCAATGAGAGCCTGAAAAATAGTAGATGAAAATCAATATTTTTCAAACAGTAAAATTGATAAAGGTTTCTGCAATGAGGACATATTCATGCTTCGATGTTTTGCAGAAGATCTCGTACAGAATCAGGATCACAACCACAGTGAACAAACCAAAAGGTTAAATAGGAAAAAAATACAAGATAGTCATGCAGTGTAAACAGATGTACATGTGATTCCAACAACACGAATCAAACAAAATGGTTTAGTAACCGTAATAAAAGGCAGACAGTCAACTGAGGTCTGTTCAGGACTACAGACTTGACCACCAGGTCTCTAAGTTATGAGAAAGAAATGTTCCAAAGGAAGTCTTTAACATCCATAGTAGAACTACCGAAAATGTTCCGTGCAGGCTTATAGCTGATAGATTCAGTTAATATTGGTTCCATCATCAGCAAGCGGATATAACTGCAAACTTATTTATAACGGGAACAAATGATAAGAGAGGGCCTTAGAACTTTAAAAGTGTTTACCTGACCAGATCCAGCTTGGGCATCTGCCAATAGTGAGGCAGACAACCATACTTGCAAGCATATCTGATGGGCGGCCATGGGTATTGCCCCTAATCGAGCTGCCATTGATGTGCTCAAAGTAACTGTAAAAACAGCAGCTAGAGTTCTCCCAAGAAGGAAACCACCTAATGACACATGAAAGTTCAAACCTTACTCTCTTAGAGACTAACACGAGAATGCAGACTCTCAAATAATATCCAGACTAGCTCAATTACAGGAACATCATTTCTGATAAATTAATCATCAAAACGCTAATCTTTGAAATTCAATTTCAGAGTAGAAAGAGTTAGGTCAAATTAGAAAGTGTTTGAGAAATTTTTTGTTTCTTTCAAGAATTTCAAGATGCATCTAGAGTAAAACAGCATGAAAGCATGGCTGCTAGCACATTGAAGCATCTTTTTCTCCTTTAGGAATTAAGCTTCTAGCTCATGTAGTTGTTTTGTAACTCTTCCAGAGAGGGCTGCAGTTATAATCTGTAGTCCACAATTTTCTAAGAACAGACTTGCTAAAGCCAAAGTAATGAAACATCTAAAAGCATTTAGCTACTCTGAAGGAAAAGAAGGATATGCATAACAAACATGGAAACAGCACTTGAGAATTTTTTTTTAATCATCATGCTCTAACATAAAAAGTTATACACAACAGCTCAGACAATTTGAAACAAAAACTTGTCCAAGTGATTAATTATCTCAATTACATCAGTTACCTGATTTTAAATAGCCACCAAACTGCAAGTTCCTAATGTTTGGCAGCAGCAATACAGTCTTTTTATTCAGCTTCCATAACATCAAAACGGCCACAATATATCTGCAATTTAAAGTCGTCATTATCCTTTTTCCAGATGTTATAAGAGAACAAAGTAGAGCTTTCCAGGGACATACTGAGATGCAACAGTAGAAATGGCTGCACCAGAGATGCCCAGTTGAAAAGTATACATAAAGATGGGAAAGAAAAGTACAGCTGACAGATTCCCCAATCCTGCAACATCCACCCATTTTCTACCAGTTAAAGTTGGAGAAATGAAATTAAAGGATATTGAAAGAATATCTAGTTATTCATAACTTCAATAAAATAAAATGCATGCTCAACTAACAGAGCAAGAGTCGGTTTAGCTTCAATCATGCAGAAAAAAGTTCCAAGGAAGTTTCTTCCTCTAGTTGTAAGGCCCCATGCGTCAAAAGCTCATAAAACAAGGTTTGAAGGAAATTCTGGGGAAAAAATCAAGTTTTGGCACCTGATGCTTGAGATGGAAGGCCTCAGGGGCCGTTTGGATTGAGATGGGAGGCCCCAGGGGCCGTTAGACTTAAGATGGGCCGTTTAGGGGTGTCATGGGGCAGCCCTTGATGACCCCTCTCAGCCCCAAGCCCAAGCCATGGCACCACTCGGGGCCACACTGGCCGTTTGAGGTCATACTGACCGTGACCCCTCTAGTGGTTCTTGTCCTTGGCCAAATTTTTGGAGGCCTTGGCAAGGCACCTCAAGATGGACCCCTACATGGCCAGTCTCACTTGAGATGGCAGTATAGGGTCTCGTACAGGGGCCCCCTTCGGGGGTAAGTTGAGGTCGTTTTGGTCCTTTTCCAAATATTTTATTAAATCCCCCCCCCCCCCACGTTTGTATTGACTAAAATACCCTCCCATAAGCCATCCTAACCCCTCAAAGCCTTCCATTCATTCCAAATTCCCATTTCACAACTTCATCTCTCAAGAATACACTCTCAAACTTTCTCTCTACTCCAAGTGAAGATTCCATAGAAGATCCCTCAAGCTCAAGTAAGGTTCACCTAACTTCTTCAAATTTCTCCATCTTAGGCATGTGGGTTCATTCATGGGTTCCTTCCACCCATGAAGACTAAGTTTTCTCTACCAATTTCTCCTAATTTAAATTATGTAATTTTGTGAGTTTTCAAGTTATTTCTTCAAATGCATAGATTATGAATTATTTGATGTTTATTTACCTATTTTGATATATATTGATACTCCATTGCATAGAAATGTTGATTTATCAAGTGTTCCTATATCAAGCTATATTGGGTCATTGAGATTCATGGTGGGTATTTGAAATTATGTTTCAAATTGATAAAATTCACTGTGTTCATGCATCATCTCATTGAAATGTGTGATTTAAAAATGGTTTGACTTGAATCCCCCATAATTTTACTATACTTTCAAAGGAATGTGACTTGAAGGTTATAGGTCCCAACTAAATGTTTATGAAAGCTATTGATTATGATATGAGAGTCCATTGATGATAAATGAATGTTGAAAGAAGGGTGGTATCATCTAAATGATATATTCTACTTGTGAAAGGACAATTCTCACATTTGAATCACTACTATTTTAATGAGCTATTCCATGTACCTTTGATTGTCAAATGAATTTCAAAGCTTATAAACGACTGATAAACTATTGTATCTTGGTATTATTATTATTATTGTTGTTGTTATTATTCCATGGGACTTGACTTAGCACTGAGAAGACTTGAGATGGGGTTCGGTAAGGGAATCCTAATAGCAACCTCTTGTCCAAAACTATGTGCCACCATAGGTTGCCTTCTTAGGCTAAGCTAGTGGATCCACAAAAAGTCCTCAATGAATAAAATGAATGAATGACATGGAGTTCTACCTTGGCAAGTAGGCTCTCCTTTCTCAATGTAGGAGTTACAATGGATTCCATGTTATAGCTCGCATGGTTTTATTGCCGGTTAAGGTTACTTCCCACATATGTATGTTAAGCTATTTTACCTCTCATGACATTACTTATGTTGATGCATTGGTCATTCATTATTACTCATATCCTCTTCTAATTATGGTAATATGCACCCCATTAACCATTACACTATTGTCTATTATTGCATTGTATTCCCGCATATTCGGTACATTCCAATGTACTAACGCATATTTTGCCTACATGATATTACCATGTAGGCAAACTTACTTTCATAAACTCTTAAACACAAAAAGGTACTGAGATATTAAGCTGGGTGATTTGGCGCACTCCGATAGTCATCGAGATTTTGGTTACTGTAGGTGTTTTAGGGAGAACGATCGGACCCAATGAGATTCTTGTGGATTTTTGGAAGAGCATGGTCAAGGATGGTATAGAGTGGTTGATTAGGTTGTTTAATGCTATTCTAAAGACTGCTAAGATGCCCGATAAATAAAGGAGTACAATGGTTCCATTGTACAAAGACAAGGGTGATATTCAAAATTGTAACAACTATAGGGGCATCAAGTTGCTAAGTCATACTATGAAGGTTTGGGAGAGAGTGGAGAAAAAAGAAGAGAGGTACTCATTTTTCCACAGGAGGCTCCGTTGGGAATTCTGATTGCAGCGTTAGATCTGGAACGTTGAAATCTGGGTAGTTACACTGTTTGTTTGCATAATTCGGACATCGGGAGTCCCGGGAATGGCCCGAAAAGTCTTGGGAACTGCTGGTGTAGCACCAGCAACTTTACCCTCCGCATTCGCGAAGGGACCTGGTGCGTTCGCGGGGGAGGGAGCCATAGAGCCCTGCGTTCGCGGGACCTGGTCCGCGTTCTCGGAGAGGGGCATTTCCCCCCAGAGCCCCGCGTTCGCGGAGAGGGGCATTTCCCCCACAGCCCCGCGTTTACGGAGGCTTGTGAGGTGGCCTATATATCGGCTTAGCCCAACGCGAATCAGCCCCATTTTCCAATTTCCTCAGCTTGTAACAAGTGTTATACAAGTCGGATTTTGGCAATTCAAAGTTCCAAGTAACTCGGATTTTCGCATGGAACACCGTGGTGAAGTTGGTTTCGGGTTTTGGCGCGTTATTTGAGGTATAACTGCCTTTTTAACTGCTGTAGTTCACGAAATTATGTAAAACTTTCTATGTTGATTTCGTAACCGAATCGTAACTAAATTGAACGAAATCTGAGCCTAAATTGTTCTATGTTCCGAGGGGAACGTTGTGATATGTTGGGTGTTGGTTGTAATAGTCCCGTTTTTGAGAATTTGCACCGAGTAAGTTTAGAAAAGAAATGTTTTTCGGGCAAGGTTTTTAACTTCGTTTTTGGGCATTTTCTCGGTCTTCTGGGGCCCGTTTTGGGCCAAATTTTGGGTTGTAGACCCAGGAAGTCGTATGGGTCATTTTTTGGATTTCAAATGTGGGACCCATTTTTCCCGTTTTAGGCCCTTTTTGCCTAATTTTCACCATTTTTCAAGATAACACGGCTAAACTGACCGTGTCGACATTGTGGGCCATATTTTCACAGCTGAGCAGCTCTGAGAGGCTTCTAGGAAAGGAAAAGCTCGATTGGAGTGATTCGGAGTTCGAGGCATCGGTAGCTAGGTAGGCTAGGTTTTTCCCTACCCTTAGACTAGGTGTAATTATATGCATGTTGAACTGAGATGTATGCTACATGCTAGTTGTGTCCTGTATACGTAGTATGTGTTGTGATGGAATTGCACTCTGAGTTATTAGTGATGAACGCTATAGTTTCGAGATATTTTGGTATTATTGATTCTAGGGAGGCCTAATAAGGGCCAATTATGGGCTGACTTCCATGAGACAGGTAGGCATTCTGACCTATACTACTGTTTGTGAGAGCATGCTATCAATATTTCTGAGATATGTTGCCTGAAAGGCTCCTTGCTAATTAATTATCGTACTGTGACTTAATATGATTTAGATATGCCCCTATTGGGCCCAGTTGCTGTGAGAAAATATAATATCCCTGTTGTTATCAGTTTACATCTTCGCTACCTGTGTTGGGCTGGGTTACAACATGTTAGACCCACTTTTACAGTGATTATTGTGATATACGCCCTGTGTATTGTTGTTAGCGGTTGGGTTTCTGGTTCTGTGTATTTGAGACAGAAGTTCAATTGTGGTTATCAGAGGGATAGTGATATTTAGGAATACCTATATTGTGAGCATCGTCGCCTACGTTGACTCTGGGCACGATATGACTTGGGAACTCCAGATCCGGATATATTGGTTGAGTGAGTGTTTATTTGATGTCTCATCCCAGGCGACGCTCCCCGTCATCGTTTGAGCTCCGGTGGGCACGTCCGAGTGTTTGAGACCCGGGTGACGCGCCCATGGTTCAGGTCTCCGATGGCCACGACTGAGATGCCTGGTGGCAGATGCAAATTCTGAGGATCGAGCGTCGGCTGAGTTTTGGGTCGAGGACCCCATTGATTCCACTTTTCGAGATTGAGGCACACTATTATGCAAGAGGGATTCTTTCTCCCACGGGAGATACGTCCCACCGTTCCGCATGTATTGAGATTATTGATGCGAGGGAGATTCTTTCTCTCATGGGGGATACGTCCCACTATTATGCATGTGTTGAGGTTGTTGGGGCGAGGCCCCGTAATTGATTACTCGTGGATCCACACACCTACTCACACCTTAATGTGCATAGGTGTACCTTCTGGGATTATGGGGGCTCGGGGGGGCTCAGGGGGCGTTCAGGCATAGACACTAGGGCCTTACACCCACGTATAGCTGACCCTTGTCCTAATGATGTGGAGAGAGGGGTTTTGTGATAGTTCTATGGGGTTCTGTGATGATCAGTCAATTCTATATTGTGCGCAGGTGTACCTCTCGAGCTTATGGGGGCCCGGTGGCGTACAGGCGTAGCTGTTAAAGCCTTGCACCTGCGTATGATACCAGGTTCGGTTCAGGTTGAGGTTATGGGTTTGACGTGTTGAGGGTGAGAAAAAGAGAGTATTTCAGAGAATCAGTTTGGATTTTTGTCGGGGCGATCGACTACTGAAGCAATTCATCTTGTTCGGAGACTAGTGGAGAAATACAGGGAAAGAAAGAGGGACCTTCATATGGTATCCATTGATCTTGAGAAAGCCTATAACACTGTTCCGAGGGATGTCTTATGGAGGTGTCTAGAGGCGAAAGGTATTTCAATAGTGCATATTAGAGTGATAAAGGACATGTGTGATGGAGCCAAAACTCAGGTAAGGATGGTGGGAGGAGACTTAGAGTATTTTTCTGTTGAGATGGGACTTCATCAAGGATCTGTGCTAAGCCCTTTTCTTTTTATCTTAATGATGAATGAGCTAACACGATCTATTCAGGAAGAGGTTCCATGGTGACTGATGAGACTCGAAATAACGTTAATGAGAGGTTGGAAGTTTCGAGACATACTTTGGAATTCAAAGGGTTCAAATTGAGTAGGACCAAAACAAAATACTTGGAATACAAATTCCGTGTTGCAAGGGATAAAACAAACATTGGTGAAGTTTGCCACTCAACCTATTTTCAAGACAAAACTTTAAATATCTTGAGTCTATATCCAGGATAGTGGTGATATCGATGATGATGTCACACATTGTATTGGGGCAGCATGGATGAAGTGGAGGCTTGCCTCTGGAGTATTGTGTGATAAGAAGATACCACCTAAACTTAAAGGTAAGTTTTACAGAATGGTGGTAAGACCGTCGTTGCTATATAGAGTGGAGTGTTGGCTAGTCAAAAACTCACATATCCAGAAGGTACAGGTCGCGGAGATGAGGATGCTGAGATGGATGTGTGGACATACCGGGGTGATAAGATTAGTAATGAGACCATTCGAGAGAAATTAGGGGTGGCCTCTGTGGCTGACAAGATGAGAGAAGCGAGACTGTGATGGTTTGGACATGTGCAGAGAAGAAGTACCGACACTCCTGTTAGAAGGTGTGAGAGGTTGGATTTAGGGGTTACGTGGAGGGGTAGAGGTAGACCAAAAAAGTATTGGGGGAGGTGATTAGACAGGATATGGCGAAACTTCATCTCACCGAGGACATGACCCTAGATAGAAAAGAGTTGAGGTTGCGTATTAGCGTAGAAGGTTAATAGGCTAGTAGGGGTAGGATGATATCTGGCCTTGTGATATAGTAGGTTAGTCGGATTAGTCATGTCATTATATCTTGTTTTGTTATTGTCTGTCTTATATTTGTTACTTTTATTATATTTATATATTATCATTTTCTTTCTACTTTAGTTGTGTTTTTTTCTTTTTTCTTTTTTCTATATCTAATATCTTCTGCTTTTGGGGCTTGATATTTTTTAGATGAAGGTCTTCCGAAAACAACCTCTCTATCTCTATGATGTAGTGGTAAGGTTTGCGTACATTTTACCCTCTCCAAACCACACTTGTGGGATTCCACTAGGTATGTTGTTGTTATTGATATTACCATGTAGGGACCGATGCCTATCCTCCTCCACGTGGTTAATTTCTAGCTTGGAATTGAAGACTATTTTTGGCGAGTCCTCTCGGTTCGAGGATGACCCATTTTCATCTAGCTTGTTCTCCTTTATGACTTTAAGATGATACTTACATTCTCTTGAGGGTGAGCTAGGGACATGTCTTAGCCCCCGCCAAGTCTATATCTAGAGGTATTGTTGGACATATGCCATGCTTGTATTAAGCTCTCTATCATGCTATGATCTTATGCTATGGCCCTTAATCTCATTTACCCTTTGTTTCTGGTTATGTCATTTACTCATACCTATGAATGCTTGAATGAAAGCTAAGAGGCTTGTTTGAGGTTCCCTTGGGTTCCTCATTCGCCGTGTCACACCTAGGCCTAGGTTTGGGTCGTGACACTAGTATATATAGATAGTGACAATACAAACCAAAAAGGTAAATTACTACTTAGATGTGGAGATATATTGCAACATATAGAATAACATATCTACAATCCCAATAACTTAGTTACACACATTCATCTAATGATTCCAAACTGCTATTTAAAGGCATGCAATGGAACAGACAGTACCTTTCTCAAGATGAATGTTAGCAGAAATGCAAAGTAGAAAAAAGGCATTACATGAAAGGCAAGAGGTTGGTTGAGTTAGGCCAAGGAGCTGTCTATATTGTATAAACCAAAGAGATTAACACCCAAGTCTTAAACCACTTTTCTTGAATATTGTACCAATAGTTTAGTAGACTTGCCTAAGCATATTACAGGGGTCCTTGTGTCCTTAAAACCACGGAAGATTCCTTGCACAGCTAAATAAAGCACAACAGCTGGAGCACCAAGAGCTCTAAGTTTAAGAAAATGCTCCGCTGGGATGCGCATGGTTGAATCCTGTTGAAACGGGTTCAAGATTCTAGTTATCATAATGCAATTTCAATCTGCAAGCATATATAAGGTCTGTGATTGGAAAGTATACAAGCTTAAAATATAATAGCATTTAGTGATTGGAAAGTATACAAGCTTAAAATATAATAGCATTTAAACAACACATCAGGCTATCCAAATGTATTCCAGTGAGGATTATTTACTGTTGATACACCCATGATGCTGAGAAATGGTCCAGAACCGAGATACATTGCTGCAGCTTCAACCAAACCAATCCCAGCAGATAAAACTAAGGCAGTGGAGACAGACGGAAGTGCCTTTCTTCCAGCTGTTTCAGGAAACACTTAGCTGTTTCAGAGGCAGTCAAATAATGTTTATCTTTAAATTGTTTATCATCTCCCTAGATATATAGATGAATGTGTGACCCTATGTATATGTGTAAACTAAGAAGTCCCATGCTTATAAGGAGATCCCCTTTTAGCACCTATGCAAATTTACCAGCAGCTGAATCCTCATCTGCATGCTTAGAGATGTCTTCAGCCACAAATGACGTTGCCACACTCAGCAGAGGAATGTTGAACACCTTTGATATTATGTTAAAGATTGAAATAGAAATGCCAGCTGATGCCAACTCCAATACACCTTTAATCAAAGCAAAGAGCTTTTCAGGAGTGAACTGGAGTTCATTGTTTCTGTTAAACATTTATTTATAGAAATAATGGGAAGATGAAAAAAAATTATCCAAAAATTTGAGTTAGGAAATATAAAGCTCACGCTAACAAATACAATTGGCAAAAAACTTGGACCGTCTAATAAAATCCTTGAAATCTAAGGGGAACTCCTGTTCCTCTGTAAAAAACTCAAGAAAGCAATTGCTCAAAGAATGCACAAAATCTCGAAGTTGAGTAGAACAAAATCAAGAGGATTGGGAATTAACAGATTTTCTACGAATGCTTGAAGCTCTTCAGATGAATATGTAACAAGGTAAGCTCACAAGGCCTCCTGAGTGTGGTCTTATGCCTAACATTTACTTCTCAGAATAAGTCAGGATGACAACAGAAGTGGAAACCAGCATTTAGTGACATATAATCTCAGTGAAATCAATTAATTAGTGGATTTAGCACACAAACAAATACAACATTCTCAAAAGAGAGAAGTACATAAAGAACAGGACTGTACTAGCAGTATAATGCAGGCAGAAGCATAAACTAAATGGAATATCGGCCAATAACTAACCCATTCGTCCAATATAAGCTGTCTCCATTAGTTGTGCCATCGGTTCAATTGCTTGTCCAGCAATAGCAGGCAAAGAAAGCAATATAAGCTCGGTTTGTACATCCTGACTTGGCGATTGATCAATAGATGTCCCTGACAATGCACTGAGCTCTAAAATTTAGAACTTTCCCATTGTTTTAAAAAAAAATTTACTACCTCAGGTAAGAGGCCACACATACTGTGTGGGAGACTCTCACCAGTACCACTAGATTGTATGAATCTAATTTTCACAACAAAATCTTTTTTTATGGTGATGACCGCTGCATTTTGAATAAATATACAAACAAGATATAGGGACCACTCTCTCTTCTTTTCATTTCTAGTTTATTCTGCTCATGGATTTTAGTTTATTCTGTTTGTGGATTTTTTGAGACGAGTTTCAGGAAACAGTCTCTCTACCTACCTTGTGAGTTAGTGGTAAGGTCTCTCTGATCCCACTTGTGGGATTCCAGGGGTATGTTATTGTTGTATATAGGGACCACTCTCTAATACCACAACATAGGCTATTTCCGAAAAAATCTCCAATGTGCAGCACAAGGCTCCTAACTCCTTAACAAAAAGAAGATGAAAATCTTACATAGCTCCTTCATTCAAGAGTCGATCTTTGTTTGAGCCAAACTTGTCTAGCTTGCAATCCACAGCTTGGTCATCACTGGATAACCCACAATTCTTAACAACATTTTCCAATTTAGATCTGTTAGCAAATCTTGATCCAAGAAAACAAGTCTTAACTAAAAAAGGTTTCTTTAAGTTTCTTCTTCCAGCACATTCTCTACCACTAGTTACTACTGCACCTGGGAACTGCTTAAGCACTGCCATTTTATTAGAGCTCACAAATGCACAACAGTATCTGCAAAATTCAAACACCCAATTATTCCTTCTTCATATGTGTAACTTCAGATCCCAATGAACCCAGATGAAATTTTAGGTGTTGGGGAAAAAACCCATAAGTACTTAAAATTTGAAAGAGGAGAGTACCTGATTGAACGGGAAAAAAAGCATCAACAGAATCTAAGGAATCCTTGAAGTTAACACATTTATTGCTGATTATAAGTATAATTTGTATGGGAAAACGTGCCTATACAGCAGCATATAGTAGTATTGATAATGGTTTGGTGAAATTGTGGAGGAAATGAAAAGTGGGTAGGTGGAGTCTCTACTTCATGTCTTCATCTGTCATTCCCATTGTTGGAGGAGGAGGAGGAAACACACACTATTAGTTAAAAAATACCACGTGACAAAACATTTTATCTAATAAAAAATAAATAAATTATTGTCCTAGTTAAGTTTAAATATTAAAGTACTACCATTATTTTTAAACTCCACTCCATCACTTTCTCTCTCATACCCACCCCACTTCGAACCAACTAGTATTTTATTTTTTCTAAAAGAATAAGAATATATATAAAAAAAAATTGAAGAATTACTTTTATGTAATTTGGATGAGAAAATTTGTGATTTCATGGATAGAAGGCGAAGCACATAATTCGAAAAATTAGAACATATATGTTGATCGTCAATTTTGACCGATCTATAACCTCTTTTGGATTATCATTTGATTAAATACGTATTTTTAAAACCTTTAAAATAAATGAGTTTATCTTCAATTATATCCAAGTAATTGTATATTTTTTTATTTTTTCAAAATTTGTTCATTAATTATTTTGTCATTTTAAATTACCTTTATTATTGTTGTTGTTGTTGTTGTTATTGTTCTAGTAGTAGTAGTTATTTATTATTTTAGTGGTAATAATAGTAGCAACAATATTTATTACTCCCTCCGTCCAACTTTACTTGACCCCTATACTATTTTAGGATGTCCAACAATACTTGTCCAGTTTATGAAATCAAGAGATAATTTTAC
>JBCEWC010000544.1:0-54415 GCA_038996855.1 Solanum aculeatissimum | reverse complement strand
AAGTAGGATAAATAAAAATTAATGTTTGGTTTACTATGATCTTATATTTATGACATATATTATTTGCTACAGGGGTAAGATGCTCTATTTTAATTGATAAAATGAGATTAAGAAAATAGTTATTTTCTTATATTTTTATTAGTTAATGTGATTTTAAAAAATACAAAATAACAAAAAAATTCTTTAAAAATAATATTTTAATTAGTAATGCAATATATTTTAAAAGAAAATATTTATATATACATTCATTTAAAGAAGGGTATTTCTGACCCATTTGGTAACAATAAGGGTATTTTGGACCAAAGAATCATTGACAAGGACATTTTTGGACCAAAGTATAAATCAAGGGCATTTTTGACCCTTTTCTATTAGTATCAGGACATTTTTGACCCTTTTCTGATAGTACAAGGGCATAAATTACCCAAAGTATAAACAGAGAACATTTTTGCTCCTTTATGATAGTACAAGAGCATTTTTGACCCTTTTTCCTTAAAAATAAAACTTACTTAACAAGCGATAACATTAACGCCTCAATTTGTTGTGCTTTTGTTAAGCCTACTCCAACTTGGATAGATGTGGTGGTTAAATTTTCTCTTTTCAATAGGACATAGGCTATTTGAATTGCTCCAAAATTATTTATATTTTTTTAGAGTAAATACATTAAATCTCCCCTAAACTTGGCAGCAAAACTTAGTTTAGTACTTTTAAGTGTACGGATGTTTAAATAGCCCCCTTAACAATTTTTAAGTCAATTAAATACTACCTCGAGATTATAACACCACTCTCGCCTGCCATGTCATAGCCATGTAAGCGCCACAACATAGCCATGTCAGCACTACACCACTAATTTTATTTATTTCTTTTTCTTTAACACTTTTTCAAAATTAATTTACACTAACTAATAAATTAAAATGCATTTTCTAAAATCAAAAGTTAAAATGGGACCCATTTACATTTCTCCTTCCTCACCACCCACCCCCACTTCTTTCTTCTTCCCCCTTCGCCATTTTTAGTCCTGCTGCTATTTTTTCCCTACTTTTCGTCATTGAATTTTAAAAAATAATAATATTTTTCTCCTTTGTCAATCTAATACTATTATAAAGCATCTTGTCATCTTTATTTCATTCGTTTTGGCCTTCAATGACAATGTGTGTGAGAAGAGTTTTCAGACTTTGAAGGACCAACTTACATCGGCTCCTATCTTGACCTTGTCGAATGGATTAGATGGATTTGTGGTGTATGCGATGCTTCGTGGATTCGATTGGGATGTGTGCTCATGCAACATGGTAAGTTGATAACTTATGCGTCTCAACAATTAAAGGTTCATGAACAAAACTATCTGACCCATGATCTTGAGTTGGCGGCGGTGGTATTTGCTTTAAGGATTTGGAGACATTACTTGTATGGAGTTCATGTTGATGTTTTCACCGATCATAAGAGTTTACAATATGTCTTCACTCAAAGGGATCTTAACTTGAGGCAGCGAAGATAGTTGGAACTACTCAAGGATTACGACATGAGTGTTCTATATCATCCAGGTAAGGCGAGCATTGTAGCGGATGCCCTTAGTAGGCTATTCATGGATAGTGTGTCACATGTTGATGAAGGGAAGAAGGAATTGGTAAGAGATGTACATCGTTTGGCTAGGTTGGGTGTTAGATTGACTGACTCGAATGATGGTGGACTTTTAGTTCAAAACAGCTCTCAGTCTTTCGTGATTGTTGATGTAAAAACCAAACAAGATTTGGATCCTTCCTTGGTAGAGTTAAAGAAGTTGGTTGCCAAAAAAAAGGTTGAGGTTTTCTCCTAAGGGGGAGATGGTATACTACCGTATCAAAATCGGTTGTGTGTTCCAAATATAGATGGCCTGAGGGAGGTTATCATGAGTGAAGCTCATAATTCCCAGTATTCTATTCATCCGGGATCTACTAAGATGCATCGAGACTTGAGAGAAGTGTATTGGTGGCATGGCATGAAGAAGGACATAGCCAAGTTTGTGTCGGAATATCCGAATTGCCAACAAGTGAAGGTGGAACACCAAAGACCCAGTGGTTTGGCCCAAGATATTGAGATTCCTACTTGGAAGTGGGAAGATATGAATATGGACTTCGTAGTTGGGCTACCCCGTACTCGTAAGTAGTTTGATTCTATTTTGGTTGTTGTTGATGGAATAACCAAGTTGACTCACTTTCTACCAGTCAAAACTACCTATAATGTTGAAGATTATGTTAAATTGTATATCCGGGAGTTGGTGAGGTTGCATAGTATACTGAGGTCTATCATATCAGATCGTGGTACCCAATTTACTTCTCATTTTTGGAGATTATTTCAAAGGGGGCTTGACACTAAGATTAAATTGAGCACCGCTTTCCATCCCCAAACTAATGGGCAAGCCGAGAGAACGATTCAAACTTTGGAGGACATGCTGAGATCTTGTGTGTTGGAGTTCAAAGGCAATTGGAATGATCATTTACCACTTATCGAGTTTGCCTACAATAATAGTTACCACGCTAGCATTGGTATGGCTCTATTTGAAGCTTTGTATGGTAGGAGGTGTAGATCCTGGGTGGGATGGTTCAAGTTAGGTGAGATGGTGTTGTTAGGCTCGGATTTGGTTGTCGAAGCTATAAAGAAGGTGAAGTTGATTAGAGAAAGGCTGAAGATGGCTCAAAGTCTCCAAAAGTCTTACTCGGATGTTAAGAAAAGAGACCTCGAATTTTATATGGGTGATTGGGTTTATGTGAAGGTGTCACCTATGAAATACATTATGCATTTTGGCAAAAAGGGCAAGTTGTGCCCTCGGTATGTCGGACCATATGAGATTGTTGAACGGGTTCGCAAGGTGGCTTATAGATTAGAGTTGCCTTTGGATATGAGTTCTATTCATCCGGTGTTCCATGTTTTGATGTTGAGGAAGTTGGTTGGTGACCCTAAGGCAATTATGCCTTTGGAGGATGTTACGGTGGAGGAGAACTTGACTTATGAAGAGGTACCGGTTGAAATCTTGGATAGGCAAGTAAAATGACTTCATAACAAGGAGGTAGTTTCGATTAAATTGCTTTGGAGGAATCAACATGTGGAGGGTGCTACATGGGAAGCGAAGTCGAACATGATGAGGCGATACCCCTATCTTTTCCAATCTACTCAAGCCTAAAGTACTAGGTTCTATCTCTTTTCCGAATGGTCCTAATTCTTTGTTTTCTTAAGTTTCATGGCATTACTTGTATACATGTGCACAAAAATGATTTGAATGATGTTTGACATGAGTTTTAAATGACTTTTGAAATGATGCATTATGTCGAAATATTTCTTGTCTTTCAAGCCTTGATCTAGCCCATTCGAGGACGAATGTTCCCAAGGGAGAGATGATGTAACAACCCAAAAACTTTTCGGACCTTGTAATGTTATTTGAGGACTAAGGTGAACCTATTTGGGTTACTTTGGGTTTTCTGAGTCCCTCTTGCATGATCGTCTTGGAAGAAATCGTATTGGTCAAGTTTTGTTTGACATCTTGTGGGAGTACTGACTTTAAATGGTCATATATCTTGGTATGAGATGAACTATGTGGGACATTACCTATCAAATAAATTATCTTTGAGTTATATTTCCAACGCACTTGGTTTCACTCAATTCAGAGTTTGGATGCGGAAGTTATGGCCTTCACAGTGAGACTGCCTGCACAGGGAAACATTCTGGAAAAGGGAAGAGGAGTATTGGCTAAGGCATTGCCTCACGACAGGCTCCTGGGCCGTGTGTGGACTCACAGTCCCTGGGGTAGGTCGTGTGACCTCTCACGAGGCGTGGTAAAGTGTTTCGGGATGGCCTTGGCCTACGGGTCGATTCTATGTATAGGGTTAACGTTCCGGAGATTGCATCATCTTGACGGTGTGGGTTCACGGACCGTGTGGAGGATCGAGACCCATGAACGGGTCCGTGTGGATTCCAGTGAGCAACCAAGGCCCTGAGCCAAGGGAGGCTCCATGGACCACCACACGGTCCGTGTAAAGCCTCACGGCTCGTGTGCATGACCGTGTGGTTGTGAGAAGAGAAATTTTCTAAGTATGGAATGTTCATGGGAAAAGTTGGTTCCAAGTGTGGCTTCACGGAAGGGACTCATGGACCGTATGGCCCCTCACGATCCGTGTAGTTGACCGTGTGAGTGACGTTTCAAATGTTCCTATCCATTGCTAGATTGGAGCTCGTCGTCAAATGATACCTCACAGCAAGGCTCACGGACCGTGAGTTACTATACGGTCCGTGTAGTGCACGGCGTCAGTGACAGTTCTAGTTTTCTTTCTCGTTTTATTAATGGTTTAATTGTAATTTTTAACTAATCCTAAGGTCGTTTTAGCATTTTTAAACTCTCCTAAACTCTTGATTTAGTCCTTTTCACTCTCATTCAATTCAAACCCTCTCAATTTCTCTCAATTGCTCTCAAAGAATTCCATTGGAGGCTAGCTTGGGAATCAAGGGAAGACTCAATTCTTCATCAGATCCTTCTTGTTCTTCTTGATTATTCAAGGTATGTGGGATTGATTCATGGTTCTCCTTTCAACCATGAAGACCCAAAGCCTTTCTTCTTCAATTTTGATGAATTTTGCTCTCTTTGAAATTGGGTCTTTTAAATTATGAATGATTTAATTAAATGGAGTTGTGGGCTGTATTTTATTGTTAATTTCAAAGTGGATTAAGCCCTTAATTGTTGAATTCCATTGATTTTATGAGGATCCAATTATGCATGTCCCTTTAATTCTTCAATTCAAGCATCAGTAGTATGAATTATGATTTTAAATTGTTGATTTTCTTATGATTTAATTTTGAATCTATTATATTATGATGATTTAAATATTGATATCAATTACCCATGATATTTATTGATCGTTCATGCATTGCATTCATGAGCATGGAAGCTTGACTTGATGATATGGGTTTGACCCACTTGACTTGATATGATTTGACTTGATTTTGGTAAGACATGGGATATGACTAGAATGTGATCACATCTTGTCTTGATATGACTCTTTGAGTATTTTGGGTGTTTACACCATATTGCTATGTTAGAATGAGCTACTCCTATGCATTGAACTTGGATTTGACACTTGAAACTCTTGTTTGACTTTTTAGCCTAATTATGGAAAGATTTGAAATACGATTTGACTATTTAGCTGAGCTTTGCATTGTATGGATTTGAAGCATTGAACCTCCATTTTGAAAGCTTGTATATCTATTTCCCGTGGGATGAGACTTAGTACCGAGGGATTGGAGTCGGGGTGGACTATCTTCAAGGGTCCATACTCTTTTCCGTCAAACCATGTGCCAACATGGGATTTCTCCCAAGATGGGATGACTTGTTACCCCCTATATTTTAGGGTGGCTTGGGATCTACCTGGCAAGTAGTCCAATTCCAAGTAGTAGCTCGCTTGGTCTCCCTTGTTGTCGGTTGAGGTCACATCCCCGCTATGAATATGTAGGTTGCATTCATGCATCATGGAACCTCATGGCATATTGGTATAATATTTACCCTTGTTTATATACATTCTTTCTATACATATACGTGCCCTCTCCATCTAGCTTGTAGTTGGTTCATGTTCATGTGCATGACATGCCCGCATACTTAGTGCATTATATGTAACCCATACTCTTTGTCTACATGATCTAACCATGTAGGGACCGGAGACAACATTCATCCACCGTTGGACGCTTAGTGGAGATCTTGGATTTGTTGCTTGTGGTGAGCCTTATACCATAAAGTGAGTGGATGGTTTACCTTGACAAAGTAAACCACCCTTTTTTGGTGTGAAGTGAACATTGGGGATTCCAAGTAGTAGCTCACTTGGTCTTATATGTCGGTTATGATTTCTTCCCACATATGTATGATATATCATGTGATTTAATTATTCTCCATGTATATTTTGACTAATGCATTGATCATTCATGTCATATTTAGCTTATATCCGTTGTATATGATTATGTATATTGTTAGTTATGGATTATGCCTTTTTTGCATTGAATCCTACATACTTAGTATATTCCAAGTACTAATGCATACTTTATGCCTACATGATCTAACCATGTAGGGATCAGAGCATCTATTCATCCTCCTCTACATTACTAGATGGTTTGATTGAAGATTTCTATCAACGAGTCCTCCATTTCAGGGACAATATCTACTTTCTTTTCATGTTATAGTAAAGGCTTATTTACTTTTGGACATTTACTTTTGAGGGTGAGCCCGAGAGATATCTTGGCCCCTGTTCCACTTATGTTAGAGGTGTTGTTGGACAAATATGTGTTATGACTTTGACTCCTATGATGCTATGTAATTATAGAAGACTTCCTTTAGTCTCTATCCCTTTATGTGTTGTTGAAGGTGTTGACATGTGTTGGAAGTCCTAAGCCCCTAACATCCCCATAACTTGAGTCCAAAGTCCCGCTCCCCTTAGACTTAGTTGACTGTTGTTTATTTATGCTTCCGCAACCAAGGATGTTCTACTAATGCTTATAGGCTTTTCTGGGGCCCCTTGGGGTTTTTCATTTGTCGTGTCACGTCTAGGCTCTACGTTTAGATCGTGATTGAAAGGTCATTTTAAGTTATTAAAAAATAAGCTATTTTTTGTGTATATAATTTCTTTTAATAGTCTTTGGGTGGAATTATCCCTATTGCAAAAGCCCCACAAATCAACAGACTTATTCGAACCGGGCTAAAAAATAATTTTTAAATGTACTCCAAAAATCTTAGCTCAGTTCTACTAAATCACGGATTAGGTCAGACTGGTCCAATAGGTGTAGCCCATATTGATGTCTCTAGTGATAATCAATATTGTATCAATATATAATCTTGGTACATGATTGATCTTTCATCTATAATATAAAATAAAAAATTCGTATGATTACAAAAGATAAATTTTAGAGCCTATTTGCAAGGGCACTCTGGTAATTGAATTTGGTGGAATTAGGTGTAATTACACTGTATGACTTGTTTGGTTGGGCAGATAATTACATGGTCAATAGGTAATTGAGCGTAATTGATTGAGTGTAATTACACTTTCCAATTTATAGGGGGAGGTTGTGAATTGTATGTAATTACATGCTGGTTAGTGGTTACTTTTTAATTTCTTTCTTATTTTATATTTTTATTTTAATTATTTTATTTTTATTATTCTAATTTATTCTAAAACTATATTTTATTTTATAATATTTATTTTTCATTTCTTTCTTATTCTCTGTCTTTGTCATGTGATTCCATACAATTTTTCAGATTAGTTTTTTTTTAAGTCTATGTTTTATTTTAATTTTTCACTAGCATGATTTTATTAGCATTCTAATTTTTAAATTAAAGTTGAATTCATTGTTGGATAAAGTTATCAATACACATATTTTTTTCTTTTAAAGACAATTTTAAGTAATAAAAAAATAAGCTATTTTTTGTGTATATAATTCCTTTTAATGGTCTCTGGGTGAAATTATCCCTATTGCAAAAGCTCCACCAATCAACAGACTTATTCGAACTGGCCTAAGAAATAATTTTTAAATGTGCTCCAAAAATCTTAGCTCAGCTCTACTAAATCACTGGTTAGGTCAGGCTGGTCCAATAGGTGTAGCCCATATTGATGTCTCTAGTGATAATTAATATCGTATCAATATATAATCTTGATACATGATTGATAGTACAAAAGAAAAATTTTAGAGCTTGTCTGGAAGGACACCCTGGTAATTGAATTTGGTAAAATTACACTGTCTAACCTATTTGGTTGGACAGGTAATTACATGGTCAACATGTTATTAAATGTAATTTTGATTGAGTGTAATTACACTTTTCAATTCACAAGGGGAGGTTGTGATTTGCAGGTAATTACATGTTTACTTTTTAATTTCTTTCTTTTATTTTTATTTTAATTATTTTAAATTTTGTTTATTTTTATTATTCTAATTTTTTTCTAAAATTATATTTTATTTTATAATATTTATTTTTCATTTCTTTCTTATTCTCAATCTTTGTCATGTGATTCTATACAATTTTTCACATTATTTTTTATATTCTTTGTTTTATTTTATTTTTCACTTGCATGATTTTATTAGCATTCTAATTTTTAAATTAAAGTTAAATTCATTGTTGGATAAAGTAATCAATATACATATTGTTTTCTTTTAAATCATATTTATGTATGTTATATTGATATTTGACATAAGAGTATTGTGTTAATTTTTTTTAATTTTGAATTTAAAACTTATGTTATATTTTTTAGTTTCATTTGTTTTTATAGTATTTACTTGATATTTTCCATTACAAGCCATTTATTGTTTTTAGTTATATTAGATAGATTATTTTCTTATCAAATATTTTAACAATTTTACTATGACATTATATTTATAATATTTAATATTTTTATCAAACACACATTTCATGATGTTCGCATTAAACTTATATTTTTAGTTCTTATAATTAATTTAATTAAAATATAAAAAATATAAATTAATTTTTTTATAATATTAGTTAAGAATTTATATTTACTAATTAATATATTTTTAAAAGATAATATATATCTTAAATATTTAATTTAATATTATTTATAAATACCTATATTTGTCGTAATATAAATTTTAAATAATTAACAAGCATGACTTCACATTCTTAAGTCGTTCTATCCTCTTGTTTTGTATACCGTTTGAAATTAAAAATATCTGTGATGAGTATTTACATTTTTGTAGCTTAATAAAAATTATGAAGATAATTTTGACCTCTGACTCTTGTATATGACAATTGGTCCTTATAATTGCTGTCTAATCCTCATAGCTTCCATTGTTTGGTTAAAGTCATAGAAAAAAAAAATTGAAGAGCAAATTTTGATTCTTAATTCTTCTCTTTTTTTCTTAACTTTTCTAGTTTTAAAGTTAATATGTAATCATGAATAATTTAAAATTGTCATGAACATATAGACAAGAAAGTATTAACATGAACCAACAAATAACAAAAGCAAAGAGTCTATCACATTATTAATTGAGAAATTTTTGTAAATGACAAAATATAGATTACTTATTACTAATAATGACAAGACTATCTAGATTTCAATATATAGCAGTAAAAAAGTTACTTGGTATAACAAAAAAATAATAAAAAAGGGTACAATTTTAATACCTATCTCATAATGACACCTTTAGTAATTATGACAATCATTACTTTCTTATTAAATGCTAGTGATATTCTAATTAATAACAATGCATGAGATCTCATTATTTTGACTAAATTCCACATTTTTCCTGAAAAAGGGAATAATGACGTTCATCTTTTTTTTCTTTTTTTGTTTAAAATTAGGTAGTTTGTCTTTAACTTGTTAAATTTACTATTACTTTCTTATTAAATGCTAAAGTTTATTTTTTCCCCTTTTTGTTACCTTCTAGTCCTATTAGGACTTTTCCTCTTTTTTTTTTTTAAATAAATTATTTTATCATTTTTTATGGAACAAATTTGCATATATCTATTTAATGCCATTTTTATGAAATATCAATTTAATACACACATAAAATCATTTTCAAACATCAATTATTATACCTTCTTCAAACATAAAATTAGTTCTTCAACATTTTAATGAAATTCACATTTATATTGATATATATCTATTTAATGCCATTTTTATGAAATATCGATTTAATACACACATAAAATCATTTTCAAACATCAATTATTATACCTTCTTCAAAAATAAAATTAGTTCTTCAACATTTTAATGAAATTCACATTTATATTGATTTAATACACATAAACTAAACATAAAGTTAGTATTAAATTATCTTAATGAAATCTAAATTGATACCAATTTAATATTCACATGTAATTTGTACCAAGTATATTTTAATGAAATGCAAATATATACCGATTTAATACACATAACTTTTTTCTATTTTAAAAAATTTCATTGAATTTTTATTTTAAAAAAAATATATATTAACATAATACAAAACTTCAATTAATCTATCAAAGTATAAATATATTTTACATATTTGATTTATTGGTAAAAATTTAACATACCCTTAATAAAACCAATAACACTCTTAAAAATTACAACACACGTGAAAAAAATAGTGGATATATATATTTGGTATTTAAATGATATATATTTGGTTTATTGGTAAGAACTTGGCATACCCTTGATAAATAAAAAGAAAAATCCTAAAAAATACAACACAAGTGAAAAATAGTGGATATATATATTTTTTGGTATTAAAATGATATATATTTGGTTTATTTGTAAGAACTTGACATACCCTTAATAAAATCCAAAAAATTCCTAAAACAATACAACATAAGTGAAAAATAGTGGATACATATTTTGGTATTTAAATGATGTATATTTGATTTATGGCAAGAACTTGACATACCCTTAATAAAACCATCAATATTCTTAAATTATAATGCACACATGAAAATAATATCATTAAGATCCCCTGAATAAAATCAATAATACACTGAAAAATTCTATTTTCAGTTGGCTGGCCTTTTGAAAGATAGTAAAAAAAAAAAAAATTCACCTAATTTTTTGAGTTTGTGTTTTATTTTAATTTGATTCTTGATTATGGCAATAACTTAATGGATTTTAGTAAACTTGTTGATATACATTTTGATATTTAGTGATATATATTTGGATACTATATAAAATCAATAAATGTTTGATTTGTTCCCTGTTTTTGAATGACGGATATAAATTTTATTTTGTATAATTTATAGATATATATATTTTGGTATTTATGTGATATATATATGATTTATTGATAATTACTTGACATATCCTGAATAAAACCAATAATATTCTTAAGAAATAAAGCAAACGTGACAATGATATCATTGAAATAACCCGAATAAAACTAATAGTATACAGGAAAATTCATTATTTGCATTTAATAGTGAATATATATATTTTGGCATTTAAATGATATATATTTGGTTTATTGATAAGAACTTTACATACCCTTAATAAAATCAGCAATAATCTTAAATAAGACAGTACACGTGAAATGATATCATTAAAAATTCCCTGAATAAAAACCAATAGTAACATAAAATTTCAGTATATTTCATTTTATACTATCAATAGTATACTATCAACATATCTACCTATAGAAATATTTTTTTCTATATGCAATACGTAAAAAATAAAAAAAAAAAATTTAAAAATGAAAATCATTTATAAATCATGAATACTACAAAAAAAATTAATATAAAAAGAATCATAAATAAAGGAACAAAATAAAAAAAGGTAATGTATAATATATTAGATACCATAAATAAATGAAAAAAATTCTATAAAAAAACTGACTCCTTAAATATAACATTAAATGACTCCTTAGGAAAATTCAATCAGTAAAAAATTTAAAAATAATTAAAAAAGAAAAGTCCTAATAGGATTTCTAGGTATAATAAATGGTAAAATTTAATTAAAACAAAAATAATAAAATAGAATTTCTAGAAATAATTTTTTTACATATATACAATTCGTAAAAAATAAAAAAGACTAAAAAGAAAAGAAAATTTATTATTGATCATAAAGACTACAAAAAAGAGAAATTAAAAAATAAAATTAATATAAAAGATTAAAAAATAAAGGAACAAAATTTTAAAAAAAAGAATATATATAATATATAGTATATATGAAATAAGACTCATGCTTTGTTAAGAAAAGTGTACATTTAATAAGAAATGAGAATCATGCTGCTTTATTAGTTAGGAAAAGTCACTAGCATTTAATAAGAAAAGTGTGCAAATTAAGCTATGACGTTTTTTGTGCCAAAAATGAAATACATAAAATATAAGCACGAGAAACATATATCTCAAGTAATTTTGATAAAATTTATTCTAATCCTATACTATATGTTACACCCCAACTTAGGAATGTATTTGGCACCTGGTGGCACGCTCAACCTTAAGTCAATCCTTGTTGGACAACTATTCCACCAGCATAATACCAACCACAACATCAAGATAACAAACAAGTATATCTTGACTTAAAACTAAACTCTTGATTGACATGACCCTTGTCAAAGAACCTGCAATCAACTCAGCTAATCCCAACAATTCATATAAAATAGAAATTGCATTCTGTGTGGGTCATCGAGGTCATCATGATACATATAATTAAGTAACACTATCCGAACCATCAGAGCCACTATGATGTCTAGAAAAATATAAATAGATCACACATATGTACATATACGAAAAAGATCAAAAGGACATTGTTCTAAAATGGAAAAACAACGAGGCAGACATGGCTTGCAACACACATTTGTAAAAACAAAAGTTTGCAAGCATCTTAGAGTAGTAAAACTTGATTGTATGCAATCCTGACCTATCAAAAACTATTTACAACAAAAGTTAACAAGCCTCAAAACTATGCATAGCAACTTTGGAATAAAGAGACTAGTCAACTTATTGGAACTTACTCATATTGTTTAGAAGGTCAGTTTAGTCATTTATCAGGACCTCCAGACATGAATGCAGTTCCTCCTAATTAACGAGACATTAATACGAAATAATGTATTGAACATGTAATGTGAAATAGCAACTATGAATGAATTATAAGGTATTGAAGACAACTAAATCAGAGAATTAAGGATTGCCTGAGCATCTATCTGCCCCTAAATCTAAGCATATAAAAAGTAATCAAACAACAACCTAACTGAGCCCCATAAACTCGATAGATACAAATATCAAATAAAACCACCTACTCAGATCACCATAATCTTGATAGGTGTAAATTTAATTAATATACCCCTATCAGTGGTTTCCTAACCTTGTTGGGAGTCATTACATTTCAATAGCCCCTCAGGCCTCTACATATAGCCCCATAGACTATCACTATTTTAACGCTCCAAGAATTTCTAAGCTAAGACCTTAATTATTCATCATATGTATACAAGATCGTACTGGGAGGTTTTCAATTATGCATATGTGTTCAGGTCAATTCTTTAGTTCGGGAATATGTTTAGAGATGAATTAAGACTATAAGAATCCTTTAATAAAAAATTGAGTTAAAAGCTTCCTCAGTTGAGTTTTGATATAAGATTTTTATTTGGATCAATTTAAATGATCATTTATCCTAGAATATGAAGAGTTAGGTAGCCTATAACCTATAAAATTAAAGGTCTATGAATCATTTATTCAATACCACCAAGTTTGCATCAATTTGAGTTTTGAATAAGTTATTATGCCCATTTCAGTAAAGTCCTATCAAGTAGTTGTTGTTTCATGGCCGGCGTTATGGACGGTGTAGTGTTCCTTGTATTGTAGAGCATTCTTTAAAGACTTGCTATGATTTTTTTCAGAAACCTTTTGAATGTGTTTCAGGTCCATTTTGGTCCTTTCTTAAGTTTGTTTAGTCCTATTCTAATTTATTTTTAGATATTTTAAAAGAGTATAGCATAAAACTAACTAATTTTCCTATCATAATCATCAATCAAAATATCTTAATCTCAAGAAATTCTCTCAAAACTCATTTAGGATTCCTCTTTTCCATTTAGAACCCTAAAGCTTTAAACTCAAAAACAAAAAAAGCTTCAAGAATCAGGAGAAGCCTTCCACCCAAGGTTTTCCCAAGTTCTTCCACTCTAAGGACTCCATAAAAGATTTTCTTTTCTCAAGATCAAGCAATAAGATTCTAAGATCAAAGATTTCATCTAAGAAAGCTAATACTTTTTTGTTGCTTCTAATAGCACACACAAGTGTATGTGGTCAATCAAATAGTATGATGACTCTTTCGAGTCATATTATCAAATCCTAAGGACTTTAACTCAACAAATAAATACTTTACAATGTGACTAAAATTAAATGCACGAGTGTGAGAGGATTCTTGAATGGTGATTTATGCTAATAATTTTTAATAAATAAATAAATAAAGCTATCTAACAATTGATTCAATTTCAAATGGAGGTTTTCACAGACTTTGGAGATTCAAGGGCTACAACATATCATGAGTTCAAGTATAATATTTCTTACTTTAAAATTTGACAGGTTATCAAGTTACTAATTTACAATATTAATTTTACCAACGTCACCAATGCGTTCCCCATGAAATTTTCTTGAATTTGGACCCTTGAATCACTAATTTTGGCCTTAAGATTCTCAAACTGTCACTTTGAAAAGTTTTGCTCAAGTGCTGAAATTCGTCCTATGAGCTGATATAAGAAGCCATATAAATGACCTCCCCAATCGTGGTGAATAATGTCCCGTGATTGTAGAGCACACAAGAAATTACCTTTGTGATTGCGGAAGGACGCTTCGCGTTTGCAAAGATTTAACCAGCCAGACCTCTACGATCGCGGACATAGCTCCACATTTGCGAATGTCACAGGGACCTGACCTCCACGATCCCGATACTTGGTCCGCATTTGCAAAGGTAGTAGGGACCTGACCTCTGTGATTGTGACCCTTGGCCAACGTCCACGAAGGTGTGGGTTAACTGCACAAGAAAACCAACTTAAATGCTCAGTTTTCAAGTTTTGAATTCCTAATGAGGTGCTCGAAATTCATCCGGGACCCCTTACGCACAAACAAACTATGCTATCCTACCAAAATCAAAATTCTAAATTCAATGGAAGATTGTTAATTTCCATACAAGGTCTTTTCCACTGAATGTGGGTCTCACTCCTACGATCATACTTGCCAAATTTCCATTGAGGGGCTCGGAATGAGCCTGAAAGCCTCAGAAACTGAATGAAGGGTCATTCTATACCAAAATTTGGCATTTCAAAACTAATTGTACTGTCAAAAATTTTATTCGAGCATGTGTTCCAAGAAGAATGTTGATCAAAGTCAACTGTTGGACAATTTGGCAGGCTAAAATGTAAAACTCGGCACAAACTCATACCGAATGCCTTGGTTCTCAAGCCAACCATGCTTCTAGACTAATTTGGCCATTCTAGAGCCAGTGGAACTATTAGAATTTCATTCTAAGGATGTTTACTCATGTTTTGTACAAAAATAAAATTTCTAAGGTATAAGGCCTTTCAAAACACAAAACAATGCACGTGCTATCAGTGCCAAAAGGTCATAAATGACTTGGGGTGTCTATAAGAATGCTTTAATAGTTAGAAATAATGTGGTAAGGAAAAAATGATCTAGAGGTTCATTATATATCTTTTGAGGAGAAGGTGGAGTTAACTACCTACCAATTCAAAAAGGTTACTCAAATTTGGTTCACACAATGAAAGTCCGAGAAGCATGATAAAGAGGATTCTATTGGTTGGGAGGTGTTTAATGCAACATTTCTTGACCGTTTCTTTCCCCCTGAGCTAAGGGAAACTTAAGTTATAGAGTTCATGAATTTAAATCAAGGTGGTAAGAGTGTGATGGAGTGTTCCCTCATGTTCACAAAGTTGTCTAAGTGTGCTCCTTTCTTAGTGGCCCATATGAACAAGTTCGTTTCAAGAGCTTTTGACTTGGTGAAGATGGAATAAAACACAATAATTCTTATTAAGGAGATGGATATTTCTTGACTTATAACCCATGCCAAACAAGTAGAGAGTGAGAAGATCCAAAAGATGAGAATGAGAGAGTCCAAGAGGGCTCATTTTGATGGTGGAACTTTGCATGCTAAGTCTGGTGGTGGTCGTTTCCAACAAGGCCAAGAGTCATCCAAAGGTGTTATCCAAGGTTTTATAAGGATAAGATGCCTACCCCTAAGGCACAAGTTGATGGTGCTACTTGTCCTACGTATCCAAAGTGTGGGAGGAATCATAGAGGTGAGTGTTTAAGAGGATTGGGTGCTTTATTTGATTATGGAAAGATGGGGCACAAGATTATAGAGTGTCTTAATAATGGTAATAAAGGTAGAAAAGGGTGTTCTCAAGGTCAAGTAGCTCCAAAGGCCCAAGTTCAACAAGGTGCCCAAGCTCAAGGAGATGTTCCACTTGGAAACTGATTCTATATATTACATGCTAAACAAGGGGTTGAGGAGTCTCTCAATGTGGTTACGGGCATTTTAAGAGTCTTTGTTGTGTATGCTTTGATTGACCCCTGTGAAAATATGTGTTTTGTTACTCTTTACCTTGCCATAACATTTGATATATCACCCGAAGTCTAATTAGAACCTTATTCGATCTATATTCCAATTGGCGAGTCAGTTTTGGCTAAGAAAGTTTATAGAAATTGTCCTAAGTTGGCATTCATAAAGCCTTTCCTTGTGATACATCCGAGCTTGATATGATTAATTTCTATGTAATGTTTTGTATGGATTAGTTGCATGTATCTTATACTTCTATTAATTGTAGAACCAGTATGGTCAAATTACAAGTCCCTAATGAGTCCATTCTTGAATGGAAAAGAACCAATTCGGTGTTCAAGGATAAGTTTGTCTCTTATGTAAATGTCATGAAAATGGTTTGTAGAGGGTGTATATATCATGTTTTCCATGTTAGGGACATTGAGTCTGATGTTCCTACTCTTGATTCGGTTCCTATAGTTAAAGAATTCCTCGATGTCTTTCTTGATGACTTGCTCGATATTCCTTCATAAAGGAAAATTGACTTTGTGTCACAACCCAAGCCTGGGGCCATGGTGTAAGATGGCGAATGGGAACTTGAAAGTCCCCAAACAAGCCTCATAGCATCCATTTACACATCATCAATTCAGAATCATAATTCAAACATTATAATGTGACACTAAGGGATAGGGGGACTTAGGACTCAAGTTATGGGACAAGGGGAATGAGACTCATTGTCACACAATCACAAACCTAACAAGCAAGTCTAAAGGATAGGAGCTCAGGACTTAAGATGTAGGGATAGGGAATATGGGACTTGCCATCACACATTCATCAACAAACAATTCTAAGTATCAAGTTTAACCCAAACAAGTATCAAGTTCTTATTAATAAAGTATAGATTTTTGGAGCACAAAAGAAAGTACAAAATTACTCTTAGAACAAGTAGGATTTAGTTGAAACAAAACACGAATAAAAAGGAACTTACTTAGAATTATATAGGAACAAAAAAATTTCTCTTATCCTCAAAGGTTTAGAATCCCCTCTTCTTAATTATTTTTTGTTTGGAAACAACTAATGCATGATTCCGTGGGTAAGTAAACAGATTTCTAGGAGAGCAAGTTATCTCTTTTTTGTACTTTTTAAAAACTTTTTTTATAATTTTTCTCTTGATATTCAAGAAATCCCGAGATTTACCAAGAACAGAATCTTGATAGAACAAACTTTGATACCATTTGATAGGATTGAGGTTAGAAAGAACACTAATATGGAGTGAATACTAGAATACGGAAGGAACAACAAAAACAAGAAATAGAAAAATTAATTAAAGATATGGGAAATTCAAAGGAAAGATCCAAGAATTTCCAAGGATTTG
Source organism: Solanum aculeatissimum (assembly GCA_038996855.1). Taxonomy (NCBI): domain Eukaryota; kingdom Viridiplantae; phylum Streptophyta; class Magnoliopsida; order Solanales; family Solanaceae; genus Solanum; species Solanum aculeatissimum. Next base: position 37,072 of record JBCEWC010000544.1, on the reverse strand, counting down.
TTATTCTAAGGCCTTGACAAGATCCAAGTAACAACATAAATATTTATGGAAGAAATCTAATGCCTATACTTGACAAAACAAATCAAAATGATAGATTTGGATCTTGACTGCTTTATGAGTAACTAAAGACAATTATTTGTATGTAAATTAATCAACTTCTAAAGAATACCAAAAAGAATTCAAAGATATCACAAGAAGAAATTATTTTATACCTCAAACTTTGAACTAGTAAAGGCTTAAAGATAAATTATCAAAGAACAAATCACCAAAGTTCAAAGGAACTCTATCAAATATTATTAATATTAATCTAATTGTCCTTAATGATTGAAAAAGAACTCCTATATATAGGATAAGGTCCTTGGATGTCCTAGACTCTAAGGGTTAGGCTAAAGAAGTAGCAAAAACCTAGAAATAAAATTACAAGGTAAATCTTACTCTAGAAAGAAAATAAGTAACCTTAACTAGAAATAAATCTAGTAGTTCTAGAAAAGCATTAAATAGTACTAGGGAGACCATAAATAGAACAAGTAAAACATTAATAACCTAGATATAAATAAGGAAACAAGGTAAAACCCAACAAGGAAAAGAATCTTCACAATCTTGGAAAGTTTGACTAGTCTTCTCTCAAAATTTATGCAGAAAACAACTTTTGTTGTGGCTGATTCTTGGACTCTTCTTGGTATCATTTGCACGAAATTTAACCCTAAAATTCTCCCTCTTGGACTTGAATTTGGGCCACCAAATAGTTTTAGCATTTGTACAATTCATCCTCCTTGGGCTTTAACTCTTCTTCCTCAAAAAGACACCTTTGGATCTGCAATTAAAGCCCATTGAGATTATCATTAAACTCCTTGGTTTGAGATCTTGCTATGGGCCTCCGTTGATATTCTAAAGCTTTATCCTTTTCATCCTTTTCCTTCAATGGAGTAAAGATTTGTATGATGCTATCAGTCCAAAACTCCATGGTTGGGGCACTGGAGTAAGAGTTTTCGAAATTGAAGCCATGTTTCATTCAAGGGCTCACTCTACAACTGCTTGAAATTCTCAATACTTCTTCTCAATATTATCATCTTCGAGGGAGGAAACATTCTTTGAGGAATGCATTTTTCAGCTCCTACTATGAAGTAATAGAATCACACGGTAACTCTGCTAGCCACCTCAATGCCTCTCCAGTGATGGAAAAAGGAAATAGCCTTAGTCGAATGGCTTTCTGATTTACTCCCCTAAAGTTGAATAGGAGACACAAATCAACAAAGTTCCTCAAGTGTTCGTGAGGATCTTCATGGTCGAGCTCTCCATACAATCCTTTTAGTTTGAGGAGTTGTAACATAGTGCTCGTTACATTAAAATTAACTCTCCCAACCAATGGGGTTAGTTGGAAAGTACCGGTGCTTCTAACCTAATCCTAATTAACATCTTGCATCTCTTTTATGTACTAAACATTCTCATCATGAATTCTCTCTTCGTCCTCCATCTTTATACTTATTGTTACATCAACAAAAACAACAAGAAAGCAATAAAAAGAAAAGTAACTAAAGGAGAAAACAAAGCTCAACAAACACTTCAATATGAACACACCAATTCCCTGACAACAACACCATTTTTGAAGTCGTTCAACTCGACTACTCAAAGTCAGAAGGGGCAGTCGTCATTAACATAATAACCTAACTTTAGAGGTTAGGGTCGATTCCATAGGGAATCGTTGTTCAAGGCAGAAGTGACTTGTTGGACCAAGTAACTGTAGGATTGAGGGGGTTGCAATAATCAAAATAGAGTGCAGCTAACAAGTTTCAATTAACTGATTAAGCAACTATTAAGGGAAGATATTAAGGATATGCAAATATGGGAATTGATCTATCAAATTGGTCTAGATACTTGACTACATGATTTGATATATAGTGAATAGGTTAGGTTGCTGGTAACCCAAATCACATATGATACATGGGTGTTTTATTAATCCGCTAGGATATCACACGCTGACCACCGAGGACACGTTTGGCCTAAGAAATCATAGCAAAAACCTCTACTACCTTGGCCATTAAATCCATGGATGTGGACTTCATCTAAAATCCCATACGGGTTTTGGCCATTATATCTATTCCACACTCTAATAACTCAGACTAAGGTAACAATCAGAGATCTAAAACAAAACTCCAAGTTTGCAACCTTGAAATTTATATATTAAACTTAGGAATGGATATAAATTCACCCAAATTAACTACAGATAAGTCAAGATATCACAAACCCAATCAATAAATCAAAGACCTATATCACAAGCACACCCCAAATATGGGGGTTTTAGCCACACATGCTAGAAATTAAAGATTGAATTCCATACATAGTAGCAGAAGTCATGGGTAACAAGATTGAGTACGAATCAGTTGATTCTCACCAACCAATCTTCTCTAATTTGATACCCAAAAGGCTTCAAAACCCTAACCTCTCTTGTACTCTAAAAGGAAAGTTCTATGTACTAGTACTACAAACTAATTGTTCTCGAATGGAATGAACAAATTATTTTCTAATGTCCATCCTAAATTTTCTTATATAATCCGCGCAAATGTGTGAAAGTTTGTGCTGCAAAATGCTATTCTACATTCAAGGCCAACCATTATTGAGTACTCTTGTAATTCGTCGAATGTGCACTTGACCATTTTCCTGTGCATCTTCATAAGTCTTTCTTCACTGCAACATTAGGCGATGACTCTTTGATCTGCCTATCCAATTCAACGATATGACAAAATATTCTTCATATAGCCTTTTTGTCAATATTTTGGGGCTTTGGGTGCTGCAACTTTAGGCGATTACTTGTGCATTTTGGCGTATCATCGAGTATGATTTGCAACATCAATTCTGACTTCACTTTTGACTTGAACTAAAACCTTAGTTATTGTACAGGTAGGCGATCTCATGAAGAATTTTGTGGATCGCCAAGAATGTCGGTGACTCCATTTTTCACTGCCTTTTCACATTTTTGCTCACTTTCCAAGATTCTACCAAGCCTTGCTCATTTGTGCACTTTTAACTCCATTTCTTGTCATAGCACATGCATAATTATTATTAGTTAGAATTAATAACACACTAAGGACAATGTTTCCCTATAATTTAACCCCAAAATAAGTCCAAAATATAGACTCATCAAAATCATGCATAGGGGATAAGAGATAAGTCGACGACTAAAAGCTCTTTCTCAGTTAGTACTACTTCATTACAGTCACAGATAAATGCTGAGGTGATGTAAGAGCTGGCTCAGATTAGTGCTAATGTGGGGTTGTTGATAAAGCAAAATCAAGAGCATGTGAATACAGTTAATCATCAACTTTCACAAGAACCCATGTATGAGGAGCCTTACTATGAGGAGGACATTTGCTTTTTCACTGATCAGATGGGGGGTTTCCGAACCAAATGCCCAAGGGTCTAATTAGGACTATTGGCACCAAGGTTAAAGAAACTAACATCATAACTTCAATAGAGATAACGCTTTTAGAGACAACAACTGAGGTGGCTTTTATGAAAAGAACAAAAGGCAGGATAGAGATGCCAATTAGAGTTGTAGAGATGGTTACAAGAATGGAGCATATGTTCCACCACACAATTGTGACTCTGGGGCTGGTAGTTCTCGAATTGTGGAGATGTTTGATCGATTGTTAAAGAAGGATGATGCTCAGGATGAGACGTTGAAGGGGATGAAATCTGACATCTCCAACATGAATCAGAAGATTGAGTCTCATTTTATTACTATCAAGCAGTTAGAGCAATAGTTTGGTTAGATGTCGAATGAGTTAAACCAGCGCTAGAAAGGTACATTACCCAGTAACACAATACAAAATCTAAAGAATGAGGGGTAGTGTATGGCAGTGACAACATGTGGTGGAGAGTAAACCATTGACCCATAGATCCTGATTGATAAATATGAGGTTCATAAGAAGATAGTTGATAGCAAGGATGCACAGACTGGAGATGCTAGTAATAATGATAGGGTGAGGAAAGAGGTAGTGATGCCACAGAGGTTGAAACCCATACCTAGATGTCCCCTTACTTTCCCTTAGAGACTCAAAAAAAGGAGGATAAAGGTAAGTTTTAGCTCTTCATCTCCGTGTTGAAGCATCTTACAATTAATATACCTCTCATTGAAGCATTGGAGAAGATGCTTGGGTATGAAAAATTCATGAAGGATCTAGTGACCAAAAAGAGTACGACAAGCCAAGCGTTGTCTAAAGATCTTCAACATTGTAGTGCTATAGCAACAAGGTCCTTGGTGCAAAAGAAAGAGGATCCCTGAGCATTCACCATACCCTGCACCATTGGAGATGTTGAATTTGTAAATGTATTGTGCGATTTAGGTGCCAACATCAATTTAATGCCTCTTGCAATATTCAAGAAGTTAGGCTTGGGAGCCCTTACTCCAACGAGCATGCGGTTGTTGATGGTTGATAGAACGATGAAGAAGCTCATGGGATACTTTATGATGTTCTCGTCAAAGTGGAAAAATTCATCTTCACCACAGACTTTATGATCCTTGATTGTGAAGTTGATTTCAAAGTCCCAATCATCTTAGGAAGGTCCTTCTTAGCCACTAGGCGAGCTCTAGCGGATATGGAATCAGGCCAACTCAAGTTCTGATTGAATGATAAAGAAGTCGTCTTCAATATCTATTAGTTCATGAAAGGGCTAGATGATTTGACGATGGAAGTTTGGGAACTTGGTAAAGTCTGAGTAATAAAGTTATCCAAGTCATGTTGCGATAATAAATCAGGCACTGCTTATAAGGTAACCTAAGATAAAGACTTGCACTTAGGCACCCAGGTATTTTCTTTTTGACCCCTATGCTTTATTTTGAGATATTTTGTGCATTGAGGACAATGCAAATCTTTTTGATGGGGTGTGGGTAGTTATATGCTTCAGTGAAGTTTGAGTAATCAAAACCTATAACTATTCAAATTTTGAGTCCGAGGGGTTTTCTTGCCTGTGTTCTTTCCCTAAGTACATTTATTTTCTATTGAACCGACATGTTTAGGATGTGTAGGTAGTATTAGTAGAATATTGTACTAAAGTTTGTGGCATATATTAGTGTTTTGTGGAAAAATGACTTTCATAAGATTTTTGTGTTAAGTAGTTTTGATTAACAACCATGTAAATTTGATAATTAACAGTGCTTGTTCTGATACGTTAAAGTCTAATTGTGATGAAAAACATGATCTGAGAGTCAGTGTTGATAGTGTAATATTTCCAAGTATGTGTGAGCTTCTTTGAAAAATTCTTATGCAATGTTTTAATTCAGAACTTGTGTTGTTACTCTGACTGAGACTGTAGGTTAATTGATTAGGATAGGATCTTGAGCCATTGTTCATATTAGCCCACTTAGCCTAAAATGACTGACTAAAATGCATTGTATATCCCTTGATCTTGATATTTGAGCTTGACATGTACCCTTTTCTTTTTAAACAACTAAATAACCTAGCCGTTTTGAATATGAAATCCTTAATTTAGCCCTGGTCCTTCCTTGAATATTGTGTACCTTGACTCAGGAAAAAAACCTAAGTTGAGGGTGGCTACCAAAATGGCCCTGGTTCCTAAGATGGATATTGTGCACCTCAACTTAGGCTAAAAGGTAAAGTTGAGGGTGACTGGTGTAAGGAAAATCACACTAAATAGGGTGGAAGCTAGTGATACATGAAAAAGGGAAAAATATGCTCTGGGTGCAAGAAAAATGAATAGATGCCTAAATAATGAGTTGAAAAGAATGTGAAACATAAAAGGCAACAAGCTTACAAGTGTGAGTAAAGCACCCAGAAAGGTTTGAAATAGGAAGAGGGAAGAATGAGTTGAAAATAACAGTGTTGGTAGGGCAAAAGTATAGAATAACGCAGTGTCAAGGAGGTCAATTAGTCACTATGTTCCTAATACATCATACCAAATCCCCCTGAGCCTACGTTACAAGCCTTTAAAGTCCTAGAGTGATCCTAATCCAAGTAGTCAAAGGTCATGGTTATGAGTATAGGGGCAAACATATGGTATTAAGCACAAGTTTCAAATATCTGTTGTGAGGGTGAGTGATTTTTTTAGTCCCAAGCATTGAATTTGAAAATACTATCATGAGTGAGATATGAGACTTCTTTCTGTAAGGGCACTTGAGTACACTATTGATTATAGGCTATTTAAGTGATTGTGGCTTGTCTGTGTTTACATTGCTTGTTATAGTTGCACTGTTAAATATATTGATGTGCATTGGTTTGTTTGATGACTGTCTGATATGCACTTATGTATTAGTTTTGGCATATGAGATTGATTTTGAGATAATGTATGCCATTAGATTGAGGTATGTGTGTTGCTATATTGTTTATGTAGATTGAGTTCGTCGCTTGAGGACAAACAATAATTTTAAATTGAGGGTGTTGATGGGCTACTAAAATACAACACTTTTGATGCTTAAAACTTGGATTTTGTGTGTTCTCAAAATTATGTTAGTGGATTTGATGTGTTTTTATGTTTATTTTGCAAGATTACCGGATTTGGCATAATTTTGGGCCAAGTGATGCTGAAGTTAAGTTTTTGATGATTTACGAGATACTCTATGGGCCGTGGATTCTTTCACGAGCCATGAGAAGGTTTAGTGACTAAGATCCAGTAAAGGTCCAAGTTTCAGATGTGCAACCACGAACTATCAGGCGAGTAATAAAAGTTTTCATGAGTCATGGAATATTTTCGTGCCTGGAGGATCAGAGTTTGAGGAATTTCAGAAAAGCTATCAGACGAAATCCTCTATGGATCGTTTGTCTTAGGATGACCCATAAGAAGGTCTCGTGGATTTAAATCCAATTTTTGGAATTGCAGAGTATGAAGCCCAGGCACGGGTTATGGATCTCTATATGACCCATAACCCCATCCTTAGAAGTTGTTGACGCCAGTTTTCCTATTTCATTTTGGATTTATATTTCACTTATTATAAATAGGTTTTAAAGGTTTTTTTACATACAGGACACCAGAGAGACGCACCAGATATAGAAAAATAATAGAGAAACACTTGGAGAACTCTTCTTTTGTGATTTTTACACTGGTTTAATACATTGTGATTTCTTGTGAAGATTGAGATTTCTTGTTCTTAACTTCATCATTGTAAGTGATTAATTATGCTATATTTTTTCATGATTTCTTTATCTACAATGATCATGCATAGTTAAATCTATAACTAGGGTTGTGGGAACCATTCAGAACTAACAAAGTAAAATCTGGATAATTTGTAATTCTTGAAAAGTGTACATGCATGTATTAATTATTTCTCTTTGATGTGAATGCTTTTTAATGGTGGTTAACGTTAGAACCTACCCTAATTTTTGTCGACTGGATCAAGGTGGTAAGATATGAGAAAAGAGATTAATTAACAGAATTCAATGTGATCCCTCTCATCTAATCAACCGAAAAGGATCAAGGAGAGGTTGTACTGGAATAATAGGTAAGGGTGAGTAATGTCACACAGTCGAGATGGAGCAAATCATGTAGTGAAATTTACCTCTCTCCTGGATCAAAGGGTTTGGTAAACTTACAATTTTTCATACTACTTACTAGAAAATATTATGATTATCTGGTGATACTAAGTTAGGTATTGATGGGGAACACAATGCCCTAGTTACTTCTTCTACTGATTTCACACACTTGCTTCTAGTTTAGGTTTACTATTTGTAATTAAAAAACCTCTTCCTTTTTGAGAGATAAATAGGTTAATTCAACTCGGATTACTCGTAACTACTCCAGGTCTAGACCATATTCCCAATGGGATCGACCTTAACCTCAGTTAAATTATATATTTTGACAATGACTGCTTATCTTTCATTTGGAGGTGTAGCTTGGGCGACATCACTAGGTGCCCAAAATGTGGAAGAAATCATAGTGGTATATGTTGGAGGAACACAAGTGCATGCTTTGGGTGTGGCAATATGGGCCATAAGATTATTGGTTGTCCACATGCTCAAAACAAAGGAAGAGATGGTCATCCTCAAGGACATGGTGCCTATGGTGATCAAAGGGGACAAGGTTCCCAACAAGGAGGTGCTCCATGTCACAACTAATTTTATGATCTTCAAAGGAGGCAAGGGGTGGATGAGGTGCCTGATGTTGTTATTGGTATGTTAAAGATTTATGATTATAATGTGTATGGTTTATTGGATTCGGGTGCCACTCTCTTTTTTATTACTCCATTTGTTGCTAATAGACTTCATATGCATCCCGAACTATTATGTGAACCCTTTGAGTTGTCTACCCCCATTGGTGAGTCCATTGTTGCTAGAAGAGTCTATAGAGGTTATCTCATGTCTATATTGCATAAAGTCTTGCCTTGTGATTTTGGAGAGCTTGACATGATAATTCTTACATTATTCTTGGGATTAATTTGTTACATGCATATCATGCCTCTATTGATTATAGAACTCGTAAAGTTAAGTTTGTATTTCCAAATAATCCCGTTCTTGAGTGGGATGGTCATGATTCAGTGGTTAAGGGTAGGTTCATCTCATATCTTAAGTTTCGGGAATTGATTTCTAAGGGTTACATTTATCATCTTGTAAGGTTTAGGGATGTTGAGTCTAAAGTCCCACCTATTGAGTCGATTTCGGTGGTCAATGAGTTTCTTGATGTCTTTTCTAATGAGCATCCCGATGTTCCTCCCAGAAGGAAATCGATTTTGGTGTAAATTTTCTCCCTGATACTCAATCTATTTCCATTCCCCTTTTCTGAATGCCCCAACAGAGTTGAAAGAGTTGAATGATCAATTGAAAGATTTGTTGGAGAAGAGATTCATTACGCCTAGCAAGCCACCTTAGGGTGCAATGATGTTATTTGTAAGTAAGAAGGATGGATCACTTAGAATGTGTATCAACTATCGACAACTCAACAAAGTCACCATAAAGAACAAGTATCCTCTTCTAAGGATAGATGACTTATTTGACCAATTTCAAGGGGCTAGTCATTTTTTTAAGATTGATCTTTGGTCCGGATACCATCAAATGAGGGTGAGAGAGGGTGACATTCCTCAAATGGATTTATAGACCAGATATGTACATTTTGAATTTATGGTGGTATATTTTGGCCTAACTAATGCACCAAAAATATTTATGGATCTTATGAATACGATCTTTAAATCCTACCTTGAGATGTTCATTGTGGTTTTCACTGATGATCTTTTGATTTACTCCCAGAGTGAGGAAGAACATTTGAATCATTTGAGGGTAGTGTTACAAATATTGAGGGATGAAAAGTTGTTTGCTATGTTTGATAAATATGAGGTTTGGTTGAAAGAGATTGGATTTCTAGGCTATATGGTGTCAGATGAAGGGTTTAAAGTGGATCCTAAGAAGACAAAAGTGGGGAAAAATTGGCCAAGGCCCTTGACTCCAATGTATATTTAGAGTTTCTTGGGCTTATCGGGGTATTACAGGAGTTTTGTTAAGGGCTTCTCCGCCATTGATTCTCCTTTGACAAAGTTGACTTAAAAGAAGGTAAAATTTATGTGGACCAATGAATGTGAAAAAGTTTTCAAACCTTAAAGGACAAACTTACGTCTGCCCCTATCTTGTCTTTATCGAAAGGGTTAGAAAGGTTTGTTGTGTATTGTGATGCTTCAAGAACTGGTTAGGGGTTTGTATTGATGCAAAATGGGAAGATCATTGCTTATGCTTCTAGGCAACTCAAAGTGCATGAGCGTAGTTATCCTACCCATGATCTTGAATTAGTGACCATAGTATTTGCCTTTAAAATATGGTGTCATTATTTGTATGGGGTCCATGTAAATGTCTTCACTGAATACACGAGTCTCCAATATGTGTTCACCCAAAGATATCTTAATTTGAGGCAAAGAAGGTGAGTGGAACTCCTTAAAGATTATGACATGAGTGTCCATTATCATCCGAGAAAGGCTGATGTTGTTCTTGATGCTCTAAGTAGAGAGTCAATAGAGAGCACAACTTATATTAATGATGGTAAGAAGGAATTGGAAAGGGAAGTTCATTGATTGGCTAGATTGGCGGTTAGATTGAATGATGGTTATAGATGGTTCCAGATCTTCTTTGATTGAAGAGGTCAAATCCAAGAAAGATATTGATTCTGCTTTGTTAGAATTGAAGGCATTGGCGAAAGAGGATAAGGTTGAGGTTTTCTCCCAATGGAGGAGATGGCATCCTTAAATACCAAGGTAGGTTGTGTGTACCAAATGTTTATAGGTTGAAGGACTTGATTTTAAAAGAGGCACATAATTCTTCCTATACTATTCACTCCAGTTCTACAAAAATGTATAGAGATTTGAGGAAAGTGTATTGGTGGAGTGGTACAAAGAAAGATATTGCAAGGTTTATAGCCGGTTGTCACAATTGCCAATAAGTTAAAGTCGAACATCAAAGGTTGGATGGTATAGCCCAAGATATTGAGATTTCTACTTGGAAGTGGGAAGAGATCAACATGGATTTTATAATTGGTTTACCAAAGACTATAAATATTTTGATTCTATATGGGTTATTTTTGGTAGAATGATGAAAATGACTCACTTCCTACTAATTAAAATGACCTATGATGCCAAAGATTATGCTAGGTTGTACATCCATGAGTTGGTTAGATTGCATGGGGTTCCATTTTCTATTATTTTGGATCATGGTGCTCAATTTATTTCACACTTTTGAAAATCTTTCCAAAGACGCCTTGGTACTAAAGTCGAGCTTAGCACGGTCTTTCACCCATAAATGGTCAAGTCGAAAGGACTATTCAAACTCTTAAGGATATGCTTAGGGCTTGTGTTTTGGAATTTAAAGGTAGTTGGAATAAACATCTTCCACTTATTGCGTTTGCTTACAGTAATAACTATCACTCTAGCATCGGAATGGTGCTATTTGAAGCTCTTTACGGTAGACGTTGTAGATCACTGGTTGGGTGGTTTGAAGTGGGAGAAATGGTTTTGTTGGGTCCAGATTTGGTTATGGATGCTTTGGAGAAGGTGAGGTTGATAAGAGAAAAATTGAAGATGTCTCAAAGTAGACAAAAGTCCTACTCCAATATGAGAAAAAGGGATCTTGAGTTTAATGTTGATTATTGGGTGTATTTGAAGGTCTCACCCATGAAGGGTGTAGTTCGGTTTAGCAAGAAGGGAAAGTTGAGACAAGGTATGTGGGGCCTTATAGAATTTTGAAAAGAATTAGTAACGTTGCTTATGAATTGGAGTTTCCTATGGAAAAGAGTAGGTTCATCTGGTTTTCCATGTGTCTATGTTGAGAAAGTGTGTAGGTTAGTTGAACTTTATTGTTCCTTTGGAAATTGTTGGTATTGAGGAGAATTTGCCGTACGAAGAAATTCTGATGAGATATTAGATAGGCAAGTGACGAGGTTAAGAAACAAAAATGTAACATCCGTCAAAGTCCTTTGGAGGAATCAACAAGTCGAAAGTGCCATTTGGTAAGTCGAAGCAAACATGAAGAAACAATATTCCTATCTCTTCCACTCTACTCAAGCCTAAGGTAATAAGTTTACTCCTATATATGGCGTCAAGTCTTGAATTTCAACCTTTATGTCATTTTTGCATGCATACAGTTCATGATAACGAGTTTTGATGATTTTTGATGTGTAAGTTTGAAACTTTTCTAGAATGATGATTAATTTGCATTGATTATATTCATGTGGGTTGAAATTTATCTAATCACTCTTCTTAAGTATGTTTCCATCACATTCGGGGATGAATGTTCCCAAGGGGGGATGTTGTAACACCTCCCGCGTGACTCAGAATTTCTGTTTGGAGTAATTCTTGAATATCTTATAATACGTGCGTGATTTCACAAATCTAACTTCGTATTCTTTTTCGGGGGGAAAAATTATATAGGAAAATGATGATCTTTGATTTTTAGATGACCCATATTGAAAAATAATTTTTCGGGTGATTTGGACCTAAATCAAAAGAGTTTGCAACCAATCCATGTCGCAGACTTGTTACCCGGTAGAACAAAAGTGGACTAAAATTTTTCCTAGGCCAACATAGGGGAAAATTAAACTTCACATGAAAATTACCAGTGCAGAACCCAATCTGTGTTGCGCCTTTGTTTCACCGTAGTACAAATTTTTTTGAACTTTTTCTATTTCACTTGAGGACAATTGGGTCATAACCCAACACCCTTATAGATGAAATTCTTCAATTATTCCACCATTTTTAGCCCAATTTCTCACTTTAAAACTCTCAAAATCCTCTCCAATCCCTACCAAAATCCCTCATCTAATTCCAAGATTCTCAAGAACTGTCATTGAAATTGAAGATAAAAAATACAAGTGAATCCTTCAAGCTTCCTCAACTTTTCTTCATTGATTTCAAGGTTTAAGGTATGTGGGTCTTCCATCCATGGGTCCTTCCACCCATGGAGTTCCCAAATCTATTTTCATTAAATTACTTGATTTCAAGGACTAATTTCTCATGGTTACTTCCTATTATTACTCCTATGCATGAATTATATTGGAAAATTATTTGATATTGGTCTGTGGAAGAAAGAGACTTTATCAAGGAATGAGATTATGATATATATATGACACTAAAGTTTTATATGTTATGATATCTTAAAAGACTTGGAAAGATTATGGATTTTGAATGGTTTTTATGATACCCAAATTTAGGGTTTTACTATAATATTGGTGGGTTGCTTTGAATGATTCTTTAATGACTTTATTTTACTCCTATCATGTTCATTACTAGAGGTGGCAAATGAGTGGATTGGATCAAATTTGAATAGATTGAATATGGATTGAGCAAAAATGGATTGGATCACAATCTTCCATATAAAATATGGGTAAATACAAATTTGGTCAAATATGATTTGGGTAAAAATGGTTTCAATTCACTTTAATCTGTTAAAGCCAAAAACAAAATTAAATCAAAGCTTGATTGATAATGCTCAACCCCTATCATCCCAACCTTACTCCCAAATAATTATTTTTGAAAAAATTATTTTTTTCATAAAAAAAAAATCTTTTCTACTTCAATACCCTGTTACTCACCCACTCCCACCCCACCCACAACCCTTATCTAAAAAAAATTTCTACTTCAATACCAAAACTTATATTTAAATTTAAAAAAAAATATTTTTTTCAATAAAAAAAAAATTCGTCCCACCTTCCCACTTCCATCCTACCCCCTCCCCCTATATTCATACGACCCATGGTGCCCTCCCATGAGACCCCTGGCAACTTTTTAAGGCTTACTTCATTTATGGTCTTTTTGAAATTATGGTATATTCTAAAGGTCTTTTAGGGCCTTAACACCTATACTAAGCCCTCAAATAAGATTATACTCACTCTTTACACTCATTCACTCTCATATTACATTCAAACTCTAGAATTCAATTCCTAAACTCTCTCTCTCTCTAGAACTCTTGTGATTGGAGATTCAAGCTAAGGGTTAAAGGAGGTTCCAAGTCAAGTCAATTTCATTCTAAATTCTTCTTGATTTCTCAAGGTATGTGAGAATTCATTCATAGTCTTTTTCAACCATGAAGACCCCAAAAGCTTTTACTACTTAATCTATGAATTTTTAGTTACTTTGAATATAATTCTTGTAAATTAGTGTTGATTTTATTAAATTGAGATATGGGTTGTGTTGAATTGTTGTATTTAAAGTGATTTGAGCTCAATTATGATGGATTACATTTATGTTTATGAATGTTTAAATATGCATGTCCCTTTGATCTTTAAAATTATGCATGGGTATCCTAAATTATGATTTAATCATTGATTTTCTTACGATTTAAGTATGGATTCACCTTATTATGATATTTTAAATATGAATCTCTATTGTCCATGTTATTCTCTCAGCTCTCATGGCATATGCATACATGTGCATTGATTTCATGAAGTTTATGGTGTGGGCTAAGACCCAATAACATTATGAATATGTTTTCAAGCAAAGTATGGGTATGACAAGATTATGATCGCATGATGTCTATGATATGACTTTTTAAAGCATTATGGGTGTTATGCACCACTATGTACAAGTTAAATGAGCTACTCATATGCATGTATTCATGAATTGAAGTATGGTTTGCCTTTTTAGCGTAAGTATGTATGAATTGAAGTATGGTTTGGCTTTTAAGCCTAAGGTAGCATGATAAAGATACGAAAGACTTATTCTTCTTTTTAAAAGCGTGTATATGTATTCCTGTGGGGTGATGACCTAACACCAAATGAGATTGGAGGTGTGGGCTCGACCTAAAGGGTCCTTAAGTAAAGTATCCTTTCTCATAATTACGTGCCAACGTAGGTTTATGTTATGCCTCTTTATGAGATGATCATGAAATCTTTCCAAAAAGATTAGTTCGTAATAAAGGTGGCCATCACACTGAAAAGATGAGTTCGTAAGGTGTGGTGTAGGCAACCTTTGGTAAGTAGTCTACTCTCATCCGATGGGAGACTTTCATCGAGAGAATTCATGTATGGCTCGCAAGGGTTTAAGATGTCGGTCATGGTCCCATCCCCGTATATGTAAGTATTACGTCATTCATGCATCATAGATTTCATAGCATATTGATATTATATTCCTTCCTATATACTTCTTTCTATATATGTGTCCTTGTCATATAACATTGATTTGTAGTATTACATGTTCATAAGCATTTGCATGCCCACATACGCAGTATATTTAAATGTACTAAATGCATACTATTTTGCCTACATGATCTGACCATGTAGGGACCGAAGACTATCATCTTCCACCTCTTGACGGCTAGCTTGATTGACAAAGATTTGCTCTTGGTGAGTCCTATCATCTAAGGACAAGCCACCTTCTATCTACCTATTATGCTATGATGTTTTATGTCTTTACTTTGAGGATGAGTCCAAGACATGTCTTGGCCCCCGTCCTATTCTATGTACTTGAGGCATTATTAGACAACATGAACTTCTTGTACAAATATGCTATGTTTATGCTTGGGATGCTATGTTGCTTATGATGTTATGATGATATAGGGAAATATGGAAAGTCCTAAGCCCCTTCTATCCCCATAGTGTGAGTCATACTTATTTGTACCTTAGTTTTATGTGTTATGTGAATCCATGTAAATCTCTATCCTTATGACATTCCAATTGTGTGAGTTATACTTACCCTTCTTGTAGAACTATGTATTTAATGTATAACTATGCGCTTCCAAACTGATGATGTGCATATGTATGCTATGAAGCTTGTTTGGGAACTCTCAGTTTCCCATTCGCCATGTCAATCCTAGGCCCTAGGCTCGGGTCGTGACACTGACAAATAGTATATTTTGAACCTATAAGTTTGTTATTTGTTAGTGCACGTCAGCCTGCTCGGCAAAAATTATCTAGCTAATGTAATTGCTCCAAATGTTGTTGATGTTTGGTATATAATCCCAACCTTTATTGAAGAGAAATCTTTAGTGTTTTTACACACATTGAGTGAGTGTTCTTGGTGAGGCTCTGAAGTAGTACACTTAGCAAAATCAGAGATATTTTTACTTTGTGTACTTCATTGTATTAAAATGGTGCTTGCATCTTATGAATCATTTCCAAATCTATAAAGTTATCTGATATTTAAGCAAATGTTTGCTCTTCGTTGCTAGAGTTAACTATGGTGAGTGTTGAAGTCTAAGTTGGCTAGAGTCAGTCGATTTAGTGAGTAGCAGAGTAGCTAATCAGTTAGCTTATACTTGTGGTAGAGTTATCATAGTGAGGGGGAAGAGATCTAGAGTTAGGTTCCTTTGTTGCAAGAGTTTGAAATGCAAAACTTTGCTCCCTTGAAGTTTAATAGAGTTGGTTTGAAATCCTATTAGTACAGGTCATGGTTTTCTCCTCCATTGAGCAAAAGGGTTTCCACGTAAAATAGTTTGTCTCATTTTACTTTACTGCTTTTACTGTTCTAGTTGTTCCTATTTACTATTGTTCTGAATAGAGACCTAGTCCCCTTGCACTCAGTGGAAGCCTACATTTCCATTACCCTTTCCTCTGCCCATTACTCATACCATATCTTCGCTACTCCCTTAAGTTGGTAGGCCACCAACTCGGTCGTCTCTTCTGAGGGAACTCCCATTACGGCAACACTCCGGTAAGTCTCATTAATGAAGTTAGTAGGATCCTCTTCCACCTTAGAGCCATAGAACTCCGACGAAATCATCCTCATGAAATCTCATTCCCTTGTAGTTGGTGTGGGAACTTGAGGAGGGATAACAATCTCCCTATTAGCTTGGTTAGACAAAGCTTGGGCTAGCATAGTGAATGTGGCCCTAAACTCTGCATGAGACACCCTCTCATCTTGTTGCAATTAGGGGCTTATTGCTCAGGTGTGTTCCTTGTTTGTGGAGCTCTTCTTGGAGGCATGATCTACAAATAATAAAGATATTATTGTTAGTTATAGGAGAACCTTAGATAACTCTATAGGTAAGACATGGGTTATGAAGAATGAAAATATTTCCTAAATGCCTCATAGCCTCTCACTCCTGGTTGTGGCACACTTCATAACCTTGAACAAGATTCTACTTGATGCGGTATGTTTAGACATTTGAGGAACATTTTAAAACCTCGTGCTCTAAGACCAAGTTTGTCATAATCCAAACCTAGGATCTAGTTGTAACACCGGAATGAGACACCCGTAGCCACCTCATCCAAACCATCTTAGCATATCAAGAACTCATAGGTACAAACACATACATATTGTGAAAATAAGGTAGGATAGGGTCTAAGGAAAATCATTTAAGTAAAAAGAAAGTATTATAGAACATTCAACGTTCATAACATACCATCTAACATGAGCTAACGGGAACTGGTACATGGTCGGTTTCCCTCAAATAGAAAAGATTTTAAATTAGGTTAGAAAGTAAAAGCTTAAAATTTTTAAAAGTAAAAAATATACATCATATCCAAATAGTACATAGCATAAAAGGAAATAGGTGAAGACTCGAATTAAGGGCTCACCATAACAAAACTAGTCTTGAATCACCGATAAAACTAGCCACTAGTCCGAGAAGGAGGAGTGTTGGTCCCTACATAGTGACATCATGTAGGCAAAATATGCATTAGTATATTGAAATGTACTAAGTACGTGAGATGTAATGCAAGTATAAAATTGTAATGTCATCATTAATAAATTTAAAGGATTCAATGCATGAGACGGTAAAGACATCATCAATGATCTTAAGCATACACAAGGAATAATATTCAATTTGAAGTAAAGCAATGCAGCATTTGAAACACATGTGACAAATCAAAAACATCAACCATAGACCTTTTGGGAATGGATCATAATTGACATATAAAGCCATGTGAGCTACTACATGGAATCCAACATAACCCTATATGTTAGAACGGGGAGTCCACTTGTTGGATGAAACTCCACCACTTAGCATGCATCAACATATAATATAAATGAACTATGTGGATCCACTAGCCTAGCCTGCAAGGGCTCCTATGGTGGCACATAGTTAATAGGGAAAAGGGTTGCTTTTAGGATTTCCTTACTAAACTCCACCTTATTTCCTCATTCGGTACTAAGTCATCCCACATAATTCTTTAAAGCTTATCCTTTGTCAAATAACAATATTTAGAATCATAAGTAGCAATCTCAAAGAGTAGCTCAAAACTCAGGGACCACCAAGGTAGAATTGTCCTATAATCTTGGAGACCATCATAAATATCATTTAGGAAATTATTGGCATGCTTATATCTTTGACAAAATATCAACTTTAAACTCTCTTTTATGCCCTATTCATCATCTTCATACTATGGAAAGATTGACTTAAATTTGGTGGGCTTAATCATTGGTTGGAAAACTCATAAATCATGAGAATCATGCATGAACATAGAAAAATTATACTTATTTAAAACATGCAACAACAACCCACACATCATCATTTAAAACCTTAATCATTGAGGTCATTATCATAAACTCAAAACTCATTAAATTCATAGCAAGATATTACATGGTAACATTAAAGGAAAAATATATCATAAAATCATCATTAGCATGCATGGTAGTAATCAAGAAACTTAAAGAAAAGGTAAAAGCTTTTAATGAAGGACTTTGTGGATGAAAGAAACCCACAAATCAACTCACCTACCTTGCTTGAAGTCTAAGAAGGCAAAACTTGGAGTTGTGAAGGAAATCCTTGAAACCCTATCCCTTTTTGCCTTGCCTCTTAGAGAGAATTATTGTCTTAGAGTTAGAGAAAGTGAAAGAATGAATGAAATTGATTTCTTAGGGGTTTTAGGTCTGATTAGGAACCTAAAGGGTCATAAATTGTTTTGTAGTTTAAGTCTAGGATTCGCAAAAAGGATGAAAATATCCTTCATTAAAATTTCCAAATATGAACCATAAAACCCTAATTAGGGGGCATAGACTGAACCACAAGTCGTGGTTCATGTAATTTTGTTCTCCTTTTCAAATCGTTAGAGGCTTGTTACCAACCCTTCAAACCATGACGCGTTTCCACGGGTCGTACACTGATCCACAAGTCATGGATGGCCTCATGGAACCTTCCCATACTTAGTAAAATTTTCATTCTCAGGAACTCCATTCACGATGGCTAACCATGGACCATGAACAAGACTAGGGGTCATCCTGTTGGTCGTGGGTTAGCTTAAAAAAACTTCAAATTTCATTCATGTCTGGAAATCACTCCTATGAGTCGATCTGCGGTCCATGTTGCCATCTATGGGTCGTAGATGGTCTTCATGGATCCTTTTACACATAACAAATTTCCAACTTTTTTGAGGCCCCCATTCATGAGTCTAGTCTACCGGTCAAGGATTGAACCATGGGTTGTGAACTTAGCTCGTAAACTGAACTTTTTCGGTTCAACTTTTTTGCACTTTTGGGCTTCTAACCTGAGGGTCCTTAAAAATCCTTTGTGGTTTTCTTCCACACTTAGTAAATTTTAATCTTCACGACCCTAACCTCGAGACCTAACTATATCCCATAAAATAAAGTACAAGTCATCTTATTGTTCGTAAGTTCAACTTTAGAAACCATATTTCCCATCAACTCAGGGCATCAATCCACGAACAACTTCAACGGTCCATAGTTCCTTTTATGGATTGTAAAGTCCCATCGTGGATGACCTTGACACTTGGTAAATTTTTATCTTGGCCAACCCCATCTATGAGCCCTATTTATGACCCGTGATTTGAATCATGATCCATAAACGAGGCTCGTACTTTTAACTTGCAACATTTCTAGTTCTACTTTTTCTATAATTTTTAACCTTCTAACTTGCAGGTCCTTATAGTTCTCCCAAGCATCTTAGTTCGTTGATGATGAAAGAAAACCTATTGTACATATCATGAACTAATTGTCTTTCTTTCATAGTAAAATTTTCATATTTGGAAGTAAGTATATCTACTTTTGACTCTTTATTTGTTCACTACCTTCATGTGCAGTTCATAAGCAGTCCTAGATTTCCTTTGCAAATTCAAAAGCTGAGATTCTATTGTACTCTTTTGGTCCAATTCAACAATCCAATAACTTTTTGACTTTGTATGTCTTTTCAATCTTCCTTCTATCTGCTTCAGTGTACTACTTTTGTATCTTAGGAAAGATTCTGGTAATATCCTTTTCCTTCACTTTATGAGTGGGAATAAAAGGACTATCAAGCATAATGTCTCATAGCTCACTATCTTATGTCATGAGAAAATCATGCATATGAGTCTTCCACTAACTACAGAATCGACCATTGAAACGGGGTGGCCTAGTTGATGATTGTCCTTCTTCCATATTCAGTGGAGTGACCATTTTTCTACAAGATACTCTCTTGGTATTAACCAGATAGATATCCCTTGCTCTGATATCAATTGTTGAGATATGAACGTCCACTAAGTGACAACTAGTTTTTACGTGGAAACCTCCTTGCTCAAGGAAGGTGAAAACCACGACTTGTCACTCACAGGATTTCAATCAAACTTCATTCTATTAGAGAACCAATTTTAAGATTATAACCTTTCACAACTATGAGGAATTTAACTCTAAATTCCTTTTCCCTCACTATAACAACTCTATTACAAATTGGATCTTCAAAGAAACTACTCAAGTACCCACTAAATGGACTAACTCTAATCGATTAAGACTTTATTAACTCATCATAGCTAATTATAGCTATCAACTCAACAATTAAGACTCTCCAAAAAGAAAACTTGTGTTTGATCTAATTCCTTTATAGATTAGGAACAAATCTACAAATGCAAGCACATAGTATATATTCCTACAAGTACCCAATGAATAGTAAGAAATTTTCTTCATGTACTAGCTGAGAGCATTGGATTGACTAATAACTATTTATTTTCATACAAATCTCTAAAACTCTCTTATCTTTTTCCACAAGCAAACCATGTATATGAATTAATAATGAGTGACACTTGGAGAAATACTATAGGTTCGACAACTTCCATCTTACAGGCGGACGTGCACCAACTAACAAAATTGTCAGAGACTGTTTGTTGAGTGTCACTTCCATATCATCAACAATCATGGGATCAAGTCCCTTTATCATTTCCATGGTTTGTTAAATCATCAAAACTACATAGTAGCACCTGCTAAGGAATACAAGAAAGCTGGGTTTTGGTTTCTGTTTTGGGGGAGTTATAATTGTATTGATGCAATCTACACTACCAATATCTATATAGATATAAGATTTTCGTTTTAGATTTTTTTGAGAAAATATTGAGCAACAATTAAATTAACTATTAGCATTGCATTAAGAGTAGCTAAAGTCTTTATCGACATTTACATAAAATGCTCGTTATAAATACTCATGTTTATTATTGCCATTAAATATAATATAGTGGCAGTTATATTATTTCTACAAAATTCATTATTTGTTATAGTATTGTGTAAGGTTAATACAATCTTTGGATGTAGTTTTCCAAGAGGAGGGTTTGAGATTCTCTTCGTAGCTTGGCGAAGTGGTTGGGGAACAACAACGCCTTGCTAAGGTGAACCTTAGCAATCATTAGAGGTACGGAGAAAAACATTTAGAGAAATATTTTAAGAGTAGACATTTTTTCCTAAATTAGGGAATGTTATTACAGTTACATTACTACGCTCTCCTATATATCTCGTGTTGTATCAAAGGAAGGACGTTACATGAAGCGGTGAGTGAAGACTAGAAAACTTCACAAATAATAATACTCAAACTATAGAGTTTCAATTTTACTGTTGGAATTGAAATTTCAAGATAACATCCACTTTCTAGTTACATAGCTAAAACGTGAGTAGCTCGTGCTATTTACTACGTATATAAAAATTCTCTTGCAGAGACCAGTTGCTTTGATACTTAAACTTTCGGCTGATATGTGTACTTGAGACAATTGTACACTGCACTTATCTCTTTTGAAAGCCAAGACCCAAACAAAGTAGCATGTCTAATAAAAGAAAAAAAAGAAAAATAACTTCACTGCTTAAGCACTCAAGAAAATCTAGATTAGGATTTAGTAACAATAACAAATTGTCTTATGGCTTCCCAATTAGTCCAGAATGAAATATTTTCTCAAACACATAGAAATTAGGAGATTTAATGTTTATGATAGGAAAACTATTGGGCATATATATAATATTAATGTTATCAGAATCATGAGCTTTTAAGGCAACCAGCCAGCCATGTAGTTATTCACACTTGTCCCTGCTCCTCCTATTATTATTGGATCATTCTGAAACCTGACATAAAATTTGATGAAAGAACTATTTATAAGTTTCGCAGCAGAGAACTGTCGTGAAAAAATGCAGTAATACTCCATGTTATATGAACTTAAGACATGCATGGATGAGTGTGAAATATCAATTTTTAGTATATTTTGAATAATTTATATAAAGTATCCACAAGCATTTCACACACAATACAGTTGGTTTAAACAAATGATAGATTCATATAATATAGTATGCAACACATCAAATATAACTACCTTATGCAAGGTCAACTTGTCACTATAAAATGCAATTTAATTGACTAGAGATTTGTTCTACTTCATTGGATGAGTTTACTTTTTCTCAGTCCGACTATTTTTATCCTCCCTCAAGAACTTCCACTTGTTTATCTCTTTGATGACTCAAAATCACCACCTTAAAGTTGAAAAGAGAAGATGTTTACTGTCTAAGAAAAACACCCTAATTCTATTTATCTCACTCAGCAGGGTATTGAATATGTGTTTGACTTGACATGAAATTTAAAAAATTAAATAGTACTTTTCAACTTTGTGGTTCTAATTTAAAGTAATGTCAAATGTATCAAAATATCTTTTAATGTTTTGACTTTAAATATGTCACGTGAAAAAGTGAAATTAAAATATTATCAAAAAGGAGAGTTATTCTTTTATAAATTGATTAAAAAGAAAAGGAGATGGTTCTTTTGTAAATGGAGAGAGTAATATTATAAGTAAAAGTAGACTAGTCATATTGTAAAATTTTTAATTATGGATAATCAAATTATGAGAATTGTTAAAAGAAAAATAAAAATAAAAAAGTGAGTAATATCATAAACCACGTGAGAAATCAACCAGCTATAAGCAAAACGTGAGGGAATTAAATCTATAAAATTATCCTTGATCTTTATTATAGTCAAACTGCAACAAGAACATAGAAATAGAAATGTATGTTCAAAAAAGTTGAGGACGTACCCAATTTGCAATGTGGGTTCACATTCCAAAGGGTGAAAGAAGCCATCGCCCTGAGTTTGAGTTGTTTGCTGACAGTAGCCAACATCTTGTGCATTCGGCTGCCACTGCAAATTTAGTTATCTTCCTTCCATAAATTACAAATGAATTTTTTCATACTCTTATTAAAAAATTTATTACTAACTATATGATAGTTCATATTCTCTATCTTCTTAGAAGAGGAAGTAAGCATATCAATGTTTCTATAAATAGTATATACTTTCTTTATGAAGGATGCGGAGCTCTATCAAGATCCTTCTCTGACAGATATTCTTTTAGATTATATAAATGTATTATAATTATAAACAACCCTTTTAGTCAGAAATTTGAGCAAATCCAAGGAAAACGTCACAGGTTACCTCTGTAGGATTACTATCTCAAGAAAGTCACTTTTATCTCTAGAGAAAGTTTATGCACTCCACTACATACTCATGTACATGTTATTGGATCTCAAAGACTAAATACAGCGTAGGATAAAAAAGAAAAAAATCCTGATCCTTTCATTTTGCCTCCAACACAGATAACATGCACAAACACGAAACCCATTATTCTTTATTCTATAATTACAATTGAGTACTCACAATGCACTACCAAGAAGGGAGAAAGAGGAAAGAATGCACTTACCCTTTGTTTCAAGGTTCTGTTGGCCTCGTTCAATGCATGTTCCTGCCATATGAAAATAAGTAAAAAAACTCAAAGATTTATTTTATTTTATCTTATTCTTTTTACCAAACAAACATTTCATTGATACAAAAAGTAATTTTTATGTGAAAGAACACAAGCTAAGTAGGAAGTTAAGAGTTGGTGCGATTAGTGTAGTTAATAGTTAGTTAGAGAGTGAGTTAGTTAGATTCTTCCAGCTATCATTCTCAAGCTGTTATGAGAGTTTGTTACTGTGCATTGTATAAATATCAGTGTGTATGTGTGCACAAAAATATGTGAGAAAAAAGATAGTCAAGTAACAGTTTCAAAGGTTCCATTTATTCCTTTCTTCTTCGTCATCTACACTCTTGTTTACATCAGTTGTAATAGTTTCTTTTTTATGGATTCTCATTACTGAACATAGCTTGAATGTTGACAGCTCTAGAAGCTTGAAGTTTAGTAAGTAGTTGACATGGTATCAGAGCAAGAAAGATCTGCCTCGAGACTTGCAAACATGGCAAAAGAAAGAATGGATCATACACATCCACTATACTTACATCTATCCGACATACCAGGATTAATTTTGATACGAGTGCAGTTGAAAGGATAGAAAATTATGGATTATAAAAAAGATCTATGAAATTAGCCTTGCAAGCTAAGATGAAGCTAGAATTCATAACAGGAAATTACAAAATGAGGGACTACAAGGAAGAGCTACATGAGCATAGGGAAACATGTAATGCAATTGTATTGTCCTGGATCTTTAACACAATATCAAAGGAGTTGGTTAGTAGCATTGTCTATGCTTCAAATGTGCATCATGTGTGGGAGGATCTATAATTTTATTTTGATAAAGTGAGTAGGATTTGAATTTTTCAACTGCACAAGGAAATAACATCAATCTCATAAGGAACTAATTCTGTATTAGTGTATTTCATAAAGCCGAAAGAGTTATGAGCTGAGTTTGATGCAATGACTCCTTCTCTAGATTGTGGATGTGGTAAAGCAAAGGAGTATGTCGATTACCCACAACAATAGAGATTGCTTCAATTCCTTAGTATATTTAATGAAATTTATGATCAATCAAGGAGGCACATCCTCATAAAGACTGTAGAACATACTTTAAACCAATCCTATCCAATGATTTTAAAAGATGAAAGTCAGAGATCAAATCTTCATCTAGCTTTAACTGTTAGAGCAAAACCTGCATTCAAACCACCAGAAGGAGGAGATCCAAATCCAATGGATATGAAAGTAGGAAGAGGACAACCTTACAAAGGTTTAAAAAAATCTTTTATATAGTGTGTGTTTTGCCACAAAAAGGGACACACGAGGAATGAATGTTGGAAGATAGTTGGATATCCATCTGATCAAGAAGGAAAGAACCAATATACAATAAATTATGCAAGAATACTAAGAAGTGATACAAAAGGATCATTTGAAGAAGGAAAGAATAATCACTTTATAGAATTGCGATATAAGTAAATTTTGGACCTGTTGAGCAAAGGAAATACATCAAATGATCAAAATTCAAAGGAGAAACATGTGAATATGACAGGTAAACCAGTATTTCTAATGTAAAAATTATCCTCAATGGATAGTGAACTCATGAGCATCACATCATATTTCTACAAACATAGATGCTCCAGATAGTACAAAAGAATTATGTCAAAATAAAGATGATATGGTATGTGTGCCTATGAGGAAAAGGTATGCAATAACACATGTTGGTAATACATCAAGGCCAGGTGATTTGAAAATTTAAAATGTACTTCATGTCCCTGAGTTCAAGTACAATCTCACATTAGTATCAAAATTGACAAAGGAATTATCCAGCTTTGTCAAATTCTTTCCTTATTTATGAGTATTTCAGGATCTTTACAGTGGCAGGGTGATGGAGATTAGTAAAAAAAGTGAAGCACTATACATTATCAGGAAAACAAAGATACAAAGAACAAGAAGACTATCTCAAGTGTTACGAAGGAGAAGATGACATTAGATGGAAACTTGTGGCATAATAGGCTAGGTCATGTATCTGTCAATACCATGAGGAATGTAAAATACCTTCAAAATAAGGTGGTAGACGTAGCAGTTAATAATGATTGTTCATTGTGTCCATTAGCTAAGCATAATAGCTCATGTTTCCTAGAAGTACTGAAAGAAGTAATAGTCCTCTTAATCTCTTACATATGGATGTGTGGGGACCATATAAGCATCCAACACATGATAAAAATATTAATTCTTGATGGTTGTTAATGATAATTCAAGATATACTTGGATACATTTGTTGCAAACAAAAGGTGATGTTATTGTTATCTTAAAGAAGTTTCTTTTATTTTTGAGAACACAGGTCATGTACTCTGTTAAAGCAATAAGAATAGATAATGGAACTGAGTTCTTTAACAAGAAAACTGATGAGTTACTCACTGAATATGATAGAGTACATCAAAGTAGTTACATACACACTCCTCAACAGAATGTGATAGCTGAGAGGAAGCATAGACATGTGTTAGATGTGGCAAGAGCTTTAAAGTTTCAAGGAAGTATTCCAACAAGATATTGAGAAGAATGTGTGCTTACTGTAGTATACATTATTAATAGACTTTCTTCTAAGAAATTGAAAGGAAAAATACCATATGAGATGCTATATGATAGACTACCTTCAATTGCTCACTTAAGAGTATTTAGATGCTTGTGAGATGCAACTGAATTGGTCACCAAGAATAACTTTTCACCAAGAGCAAAGGCCTACATATTCATGGGAGTACTCAGAAACATAGAAAGGATACAAGCTACTAAACATTTCCTCTAAACATTTTGGTGTTTGCAAGAAAGTGGTGTTCAAGGAACATACATTTTCATTTGCTAATAATTCTAACACCATTGAAGCGTCTTATTCAGCTAATGACAGGGGACTGATTTGATTGTTCATGATCATGAGTCACTTCAATTATCAGTGTCAAGTTACGATATAGTTGCAGGTGAGGATCAACACATAGGAGATCATGATAAGGTTGAAAACAATGGTGAAGGTACTTAAGATGAGATAGAAGATAATAGTAGAGGTATTGTAATAGATAACTCAATTGAAGTACCTATTGAAGAACCTGCTGAAGAAAGAATGGAAACACCAATTGTTGCACCTCAATTCAATAATAATATGCCCATTGAAGTCAAAAGATCAGCAAGAAACACTAAAGAACCACTCTGGCATCAAGATTATGTGCTCACAAAGAAGAGGGCCAATGGAACAGTAAATACCTTCTGTCATATCATCTCACTTATGATAAGATTTCTTAAAACAAAGCATTGTTTACCAATATTTTAACTCTTGTAGAATCTACTAGCTTCACTGAAGCTTCTAAGGATCAAAGGTGGATTGAAGCAATGAACATGGAGGTTAAAGCCTAAGAGGATAACAACACTTGGCGAGTAGTAGATCTACCAAAGGGTAATATTGTTATTGGATCAAAATGAATATACAAAATAAAGTACAAAGCCAATGGAGAAGAGAAAAGATTTAAGGCAAAATTGGTTGCAAAAGGATATAATTGAAAGGAAGGACTTGACTATCCTGAGACGTTTACACTAGTTGCAAAGATGGTCACAGTAAGATCATTGATTGAATTAGCTACCATGAGAGCGTGGAATATGTATCAAATAGATATGTATAATGCATTTCTACAAGGAGATTTATATGAAGAAGTGTACATGAAATTACCACAAGGATTTAGAAGACATGAGAAGAGTAAAGTATGTAAATTAATGAAGTCATTGTATGGTCTAAAATATGGATCAAGACAGTGCAATATCAAACTAACTAATGCCTTGACAAAAGTTGGATACAAACAAAGCTCATATGACTATTCATTATTCACCAAACAACATGGAGGAAAGTTTGTGGCACTCTTGATTTATATAGTTTCATCTATTGATCTTAGAAAACAGTGAAATATTCATAAAGGAAACAATGGAGGTGTTGAAACAGAAGTTTAAAGTGAAGGATTTGGGTGAGTTAAGATATTTCTTGGGGATAGAAGTATTGAGGTCAAAGGAAATAATTCTTTTGAACCAAAGGAAATATGCACTCCAGCTAATCTCAAATTTAAGACTAGAAAGGACAAAGCTAGCCTCAACACCTGTAGATGTGAATAAAAAATTTACCTCAGTGGAATATGATAAATATGTGGGGATAATAGCTGATCTAATACTAGAAGATGTGACGGAGTATCAAAGGCTGATAGAAAGATTAATCTACGTAGCAGTCATAAGACTATACATTGTATTTGCAGTACAAGCTTTAAGTCAATTCATGCAAACACCTAAGAAATCTCATTGGGAAGTAGCAGTAAGAATTGTAAAATATGTCAAGCAAAGCCCAGAAATGAAAATTCTATTGAGCAGTAAAGGTGAAGATCATCTGACAGTCTTTTACCAAGAGATCAATGACTAGTTATGTGATAAAGTTTGGTGGATCCTTAATTTCATGGAAATAAAAAAAACAACAAAAAGTGTCAAGAAGCTCTGCTGAAGCAGAATACAGAAACCTAGCAGCAACTACATTAGAAGCCACCTAATTACTAGCTTTATTTGGAGAATTGGGAGTAATTATTGAAACTCCAGTCAAGGTTTATTGTGATGGCAAAGCAGCAATGCAAATAGCTGCAAATCTTATATTTTACGAGAGAACCAAACATATAGAGATAAATTGTTATTTTGTGAGAGACAAAATAAAGGAAGGAAAAATTCAGGCACAATATATCAACAGTAAAGATCAGCAGGCTGACCTACTCACTAAAGGACTTGGACAAGCACAACATAGTTAACTACTTAATTAGCTTTGAGTTTTTGACATCCAACAACCTACAGCTTGAGGGGGAGTGTGAAAGAACACAAGCTAAGTAGGAGGTTACGAGTTGGTGTAATTAGTACAATTAATAGTTAGAGGGTGAGTTAGTTAGAATCTTCCAGCTGTCAATGAGAGTTTGTTACTATGCATTGTATAAAGACCAATGTGTATGTGTGGATAAAAACGTGTGAGAAAAATGATAGTCAAGTAACAGTTCCAGAGGTTCCATTTCACATCAGTTGTAATAGCTTTTTTATGGATTCTCATTACTTATCATAGCTTCACTGTTGACCGCTCTAGAAGCTTGAAGTTTATTTAGTAGTTGACATCTAATCTATCAAAATCACCTATTACAGCCAGTTTAAACAACAGAAAGCAGTAAACAAGTAGAAGTAGAAACTATCTGCAGAACGTTTCAAGGCATATTGTTCATCCTGCGCAATGTAGCCAATCAAAATCACCTCCTCAAGGCATATTTTTCAAAGATTATTTTTTTTAAACAAGAAATTATCAAAATAAACATATGTACCTTTCTCTGAAGATCTGTAAGTTGATCCAACATTAACTGAGTCTGGAAAATTGTAAACTAGTGTTCAGTGCAATTGAACAGAAATGAATCTAAAGCGATATTACTTTTTTTTAAGATAAAAAAGATCTATTGGTGGCTATAGGTGAAATTTACCCGAGTTGATCTGATCTGTTTCAGCGCCATATCAAGCTGCCTCTCAAGTGATTCAAGTTCCTTGCTGTTCAAAGGACCAAGATCCTCACCAAGAAGATTCCTATAAAACATCAAAAAGAGTACTAATTGCGAAAATGTCATAAATGAACAAAGTAAATGAAGCTTTTTTCTTAATACCATATGTACCTCTGTGATCGCTGTAATGCTTCGTAATGTCCTTTAAGCTTCAAGTACTCCTGCTGGCTACTAATTTCCTATGATCATACATAGTAATAGAACATTTAAATGCTTAATGTTTCGGGCTTTTTGGCTTATGGACTGCAGTTAAGTGCTAATAATGGTACGGTGTGTCAATTGGTTATCATATGTGAAGTTCGCTTTACCTTCTTCTTATTAGTTCCCCTCTTTATTTTCCAACCATTGTTTAATAATTCCAACAATGTCTTTAGAAAATACTCTCTACCAACTAGCAAGCATCTTCAAAGTTTCACGTCTCTAGGAAGTTATTCTTGTTATCATACCTTGTTACTATGATTAAGGCTATGGTGTTCACGGTCAGTTATTAGTCAAAATCAAAACCAAACCAACTTAATTTGATTTTTAAATTCTTAAAATCAAACCAAATTAATTATACTACATATTTCTCGGTTTTGATTTGGTTTGATTCGGTTATTTGGTTGTTAACAAGACACAAAAGAATAATGATTCATTAAAAATGGAAAAAAAGTGACAACAATCCATTCAAAACGAAAAATAGTTAGAAGGACAGATATTATAAAACTTTCAATCACTAAATTTACTGTGAAAAGAGTTTCAAAATTCATCTTTTTGACCTAAAAGACATGGTGACATTTTTAGTCCCACCAAAAATTTTATTCTTAAAATAAATTAATTTAACTGAACCCCACAAAAACACATTATGCTTCTTCTCTCTTTCTTTCTTTCTCCTAATATTTTCACAAAGCATGAGGCTTTTGAAAGATTCGTTATGCTTATCATGCTTAAATTCTTCTTAAACAATAGAGTCCTTTCATTTGATATTTGTTAGAATGTCATTTTCTTGAATCAAATAATTTTTATTTTTAAACTGAGGAACTATAGCGAATATAAGCTTACACACATTAAATTAGAATATATAGTTTTATTGAAGATTCTATGTTGGCAGAGGTCAAACTGCACTACAAAGCGTGTGACATCGACAGTTTAATCTAGGGTGTCAATGAGACGGTTCAATCAATTATTTTTTTAAAATTATATCATCTCAACTTTTTGAGTATTTGATAATGTATAACCAAAATTAATTTTTTTTAAAACAATCCCAATAATATCAATTTTATTCGATATCGGTAGCGTTCGGTTAATTTTTGATTTTTTTAATTTTTAAAGTATCACTTCAAAACACACAATTAATAAAATAATTTTTCACAAGTGTATTGTTGAAAAACACTTTAATTAAAAGATAATTAAAGGGCAAAGACGCAAAATCGTCCAAACACTAGGCCCTAGGACCTAAGTTATATTTGAAAATTTTACAAACATATTTATATATTAAATTTAACTTATTAATATATAAAATATATTTATATACATGTAAAGTTATTCGGTTCAGTTCGAAATTTTTTTGGTTTTTCTTTATAAACTAAAAGGGCCATCGCAATTGTTTGGAACTGTCATAGACTTAAATAAAAGTTCACAATTTTATTATAAAAATAATAAAAATCTGTTTGATAGGGCTAGATTTGGTCAATTTTCATATTTTTTTGACACCCCTAATCTAACAGTGCAAACATTAGTTGCTACTCCCACAACTTCTACTTAGAGAAACCCTACCCCTAATTTGTGTCATACTTTGTTCTTTGAAATATATTGAAGAGAAATAAATATTTATTAGGAAATTGAAATATTATAAGCTAAGTTAAATAAGTGGTACTCATAAGATCAATTATCAATTGTACTGTTTTTTTTTTTGTCAAAGCGATAAAAATACTAGATATTTTTGAAAGTCTTCAAAATAAATATAAATGAATTGTATAGATCAAATAAAAAAAAAGGAGCAACCACAAATATGTACAAAAAGATGTCACCTTTTAACGATAAATAACAAGTTAGACTTGTCATCACTGCATTATAAATTTAATAAGAAACCTTAGTGATATTGACTTTGTAATATTACAACTACGATTAGAGTTGAACATAACACTGCAAGGGTCCTATACTGGAAATCTAATAAAGGAATCATGTCAACAAGAAGGAGCAGAAGCATAATGATTATTTTCTTTTTTTAACTTTTATTTATTTATGGAGTTCATGTTTATATGAAATAAAAAATTATCTATTTTCATGTTAAACTTTTTTTCAATGATAAATATAATAAAGTAATTTTTAATTTTAAAAGATAAAAAGCCTTATGTTGAATAACTTTTTTGATACAAAATAAATGAGTTCAATGACTTTTTTAAAATAAATTTTCAGACATCAACTCCAATACTTTGATGATTGATGATTTTTCTTTTGACAAATTTTATTTTCTTGTTGACAAAAAAGACGTCTTTTTAAAATAAAATAAAATCTTTTAAGCGATTACTCTTGAAAATACACACGTTTTTAATTGGAAATCTTTTTCTTTAACATTAGATCTGTACTTTTTGTTGAAATTTTCTCAAACAAAGTCCATCATATCTACGTACGGCGAAGGTTTTATGGAGTTGACATAACATTATAACAAGGCGAAACTAGTCGGCCCATTTCATTTGAAAACACACCATATATGGATGGAGATATCTTAAAGCTAGCGCACTATTTAGCTATGATGTTGAACTTGGGTGTAGGTGTGATTTAGAAGTCGGATAAATGTATGGATAGCTTGCGGAAATTCGCCTAAAAAACAATTCAAATGTCTAAAAATAAAGTTATAAAACTTAAGTTCTAAGATACTATGTAGAAACCCTGAGGAGAAAATATTAAGAATTCTTGATGGAAATAAAAGAGAAGAGAGTGAAAATAAAAATT
This sequence comes from Solanum aculeatissimum, assembly GCA_038996855.1. Classification (NCBI taxonomy): domain Eukaryota; kingdom Viridiplantae; phylum Streptophyta; class Magnoliopsida; order Solanales; family Solanaceae; genus Solanum; species Solanum aculeatissimum. The sequence goes on along the minus strand of JBCEWC010000544.1, from coordinate 5,237 downwards.
TATATATACAAGATACTCTCTCCATTTAAAAAATAATGACCTAATTTGACTTGACACGGAATTTAAAAAAATAAAGAAGTTTTCTTAATTATGTGGCATTAAATTAAAGTTATAATAAATGTATCAAAATGTCCTTTAATCTTGTGATCTTAATCATATTATGTAAAAAGTAGAAATTCAAGTTTTGTAGAAAAAAAAAAGGAAAATAAGTCATTCTATTTTAAACAAATAAAAAATGAAAGTAAGTTATTCTTTTTTAACCAGGGAGAATATCTCATTTTCTTCTGTTCACTTCAACTTATGTTGTGAATCTATACAAAAGTTTTCCTCGAATATGGTCAAAGAGTTTGAACAATTTTGCTTATCATACTTATAAACTCTCCCGTGTCTAGTCTTTCTCCTTCATCACATTAATAGATTTTAAACCCTATAATTGGTTTCGAAAATAATAAAATAGGGATAATTAGAGGATGTTTTAATTTTTCTATGAATTGAATTGTCACTTGTATATATGAGTGGAATCTTTTCCCTTAGATAATATTGCTACTCACCCTAGAGTTTTTCTGAATCATTTTTACACATAGACGTGAGAAATTTCTCGAAATTAACAGCAAGCACAAATTAATTGTGTCCTAATACTAAGGCAAGAATACTCACTAATTGCGGAAGAAGAAGTTTAGAATATTAACATTTACCAGTGCTTCTCGTGTAGAGATATTCGTTTCTGGTGCTCCGTAGTTGCACTTCTGGTACCTTTCTAACGTCTTTAGCATGCTGCTCATTGTCACAAACATATGATGTTTCAGTTCACAAAACAACAAATTATAATATTTATTTTTTTCTTATGAAGGTAATATGTTCATTTCTCATCTTATTAACTGGGTATTAGGTTCTCAACTCTAACACAACTTGATAATCTACCTATTTCCAAATTCTTAGTCAGATCTACATCTAGTAACATAAGTCAATTTTGAAACACATTCTGATAGATCTACTTTCTGTTTTTTTAGAAGATCTAGTTATTAAACCAAAAGACTTCTACTGAAACCGGATATAAGATTGTTTCATCAACCGAAAGAAAATAGACAACTTATCAAGTGAAATTGTCTTAAGAATAAAGAAGAGAGGTAGAGAGAGATTCCAATTTCTTGAAGGGCTAAAATCAAGTTTTTAACGCAAATTAAAATGACTGAGACAAGAATGAAATTAGTAAGTTAAAGAGGGAAAAAAATGCTAGTGAAAAGCATTAAAGAAGAAAACCAGACGTTCCAAACTGGAAGATGAACTTCCATCAAAAGTAATTGATCAAAACAGAAAATAATTAAAGTAAGTCCAGATAAAATACAATAGCAGGTTTGAAAAAACCCTAAAGGTTGGAACTTTGTGACCAACACCATCCAAAATCTATAATCGATGTATTGAACAGTGAACCCTAAATATGTTGATGGAAAATTTTCAAAAAAAAAACTCGATTAAATTTTAGATGAGAAATAAAACTAAAGCTTTACCAACAAAATGAGGTTCAAGCAATTTTTTTTTATAAGTAAAGAAAATCAGAAGGAAGGTATAACAACTAAAAAAAATGCAATTTAACTTTGTAGATATTAACAAACAATAGATCAGACCATCTTTGCTGCAAAGAGTTTGGTTGAAGTGGTCAAAAGGAAAGAAAAAGAAGAAGAAAAAAGCCAATTGAAATTAGTAGAAAAATCACAAAATGGAGGAGACTAACAAGCATGAAACCACAACCCTTAGAGTAGAAACACAACATAAATATAGAAATTTATCTTCTTTTCATGGTTTTCTCTTGCAGATCTAACAACACCTACAAGCACAAAGCCCTATACACTCCAAAATATTCACAAAAATGGAAAATTTACTCTACACACACATAAACAAACAAACAAAAAAAGAGAAATAGTTAATCACTTGTCACGAAATTTCCAATCATACTCATTTAGATCTCAAAACAACAAGAAGGAAACAGAACCCAGAAAGAGAGAGAAATATGAGTAGATATAGATAGCTAGCTATACGTAATATATATTCAAAAAAAAAATTTGTTTGTAAAATCCAAACATATACCTAGAGCTACTGCAGAACTCATAGAGTTTTCCCCTATTGGAGAAGATGATGAGAGCAACCTCAGCATCACAAAGAACAGAAAGCTCATAAGCTTTTTTCAGAAGTCCATTTCTTCTCTTAGCGAAGGTTACTTGCCTGTTGATCTTGTTCTCTATTCTCTTTAGCTCAACCCTACCCCTTCCCATTTTCTTTCTTTCTCTCCCACAACTACAACTCACAAAAGCACATACCCCCTTTTTCTTCTCAGATCTTTCTTTGGTTCAATCTTTATATTTATATATATATATATATATACACAATATGTATATATCGGCATAACCATAGTAAGCATAACAGTACTCCTACATTTATCTTACTATTACACATTATTATCTAATAAGTTACATATAAAGTGTACAATGTTTTAGTTTATTTACAAAAATAAATTATGAGATCGTCATTGTAACACCTTCTTTTACAGGAGGTTATTTGTTGAGTATTTGTACTTCCTTTTCATTTTATGAGATTGTCACGTTACACTTTTGCTGTCTTATTTGAAATTTATTTTGTTGTCTTTCAACTGACACCTAGTTATTTCAATTTAAGACTTATACCATCCAACCCAATCCTATTCCAGAGATCAAATTTAAAAAAAAACAGGCGAATTTTTTTTTATTGAAAAAAAAATATTTTTTAAAATTTAAATTTAAGTTTTGGTATTGAAATAAAAAAAATTTAGATGAGGGTTGGGGTGGGAGTGGGTAGGTGATAGGGTATTGAAGTAGAAAAAAATAATTTTTTTTATGAAAAAATAACTTTTATCAAAAATAATTATTTGAGAGTAGGGTTGGGTTGATAGGGGTTGAGCATTAACAATCAAACTTTGGTTTAATTTTTTTCCGCTTTAAGAGATTAAAGTGGGTTGGAATCGTTTTTCCTCAAACCATATTTGACCAAATCCATATTTACCCATATTTTATATGGATGGATTGTGATCCAATCAATTTTGGCTCAATTCATATTCAATCCATCCATTTGTCACCTCTACTTATGTGTCTCTGAGGGTATATTTTCTGAGACCCTAATCTGTTTTGAGCAATTTTATTTCTCTATATAGTACAATTTTTGGATGAGCAATCTAAATAAAATGTTGCATTTCAGTTTCTCTTTAGTGTTTTTTTTTTTCCAAGCAGATTGGAGAAACGATTTGGTGCAGGAGATGTGTTTGGTAAGTAGGAAACCTTAAAGCTGATGTGTAAACGGGTAACCTAAATGCTACGTCTCGATATATAATGTGATGTCATAGTGACTAAACAGATTGGATACAACTGGCTTACGTGTAGACGGTCTATTTTTATATGCTTGAAGCATTTAGGGGTAAATTTCCTATGTGATCACTACGTTTTAGAAATTGTCTACTAATATCACTTTTATTTTTAAAATAATATTTTGTTTGAGAATCGACTTTTACTAATGATTCTTTTTCAATTTGAACGAGACAACCATAATTTAATCATGCAAGATAAATTAAAACTGAACTAGAAACATTGAGTTGACAATTAAAACTTAATATTCGTCTTATTTTAAGTATTTCAAGACAAAATAATTTTCAAGTTTTTGGATAAAATTTAAAAAAAATACTTGTAAATCTTGTGCAACTGCCATGTGCAATCTTTTTATATGGGGTTGAAGTTCATCCAAGGCAGAAGAGGGTGTTCTATGCCTTAAACAAATTCGTGAGACTTTTTCCTTTGTTGTTGAGATATCAATAATAGGTTAGGAAACGTTCTTGTAAATTGTGCTAAGTGTTCAAACGTTCTTTGTTGCCTAAAACATGAAACAGTCTAAGTATTAAACAATGTTGTGCTGTGTGTTGCGACTGAAGTTTGTGAGTGTTGCAGACTGCCAACAAGAGGTACGTAACGAGAAAAAAAATCACCCCTATGTCCAAAAGTCCTAAATTGAAAATCCTAATTTATGATTTTTGACGTATAAATTATAAGCCAAAAGCGAATCTAAATAAGCTCTTACTCTATGTGACAAATCTCACTACTAATAAACAATTCAAGAAATGTTAACTCTTTGGTATAATTATTCACTCAAAGAATCTGGATTAGCCAGGATTGAGGAAGTGGATCTTTCTTTTAATGCCTTTGACCTGTTGAAAATTGGTAAAAACTTAATATTGTCTATGGTTGTAAATTTGAGCATGACGTTGATTATGTATGGGACTATTAATGAATTACGGACGAACTAAAGGTGATTAATTGAATAAATTGTCCAGCCTTTATTTTTTTCTTATATATTTGAAACTAGGTTTGAAATTAGATCTAGCTCACCCTTTGAAATTCGATGCTTTTTTTGTGGACTCAATTGTTGAATACATTTTTATTGTTAAAATAATTATTCAAACTAAATTGTGGCTATTAAGTATAGAAAATGACCATAACTCCAAAACATCACTACTCCAAGGCCTTTCATGATCTAGAATGTGGTTAACACTTCTTTCGACCATCATCCCATGCTCTCAGTATTCTCACAATTTCTTTCAGTTTGTCACATTAAGAAGTTCTACACCTATAGATAATAGCCATTCAAAAATTGTGATGCTGTATAAAAAATATTGTAGAGTGCACAAAAAAGTGGGAGGAAAAAAGAATTTTACTTTTGTTGAAGTAAAGTTTTTTTTTTTTTGGAGCTTTAGAATCAACATCTTGTATAAAGTTTATTGAGTTAGGTGACTTATTCAATTTTTGTATCTCGGAGACGGTAAACCAAGAAAATGCAATGACTTGTTCCATTGTTACAACTTTTGTTGCGATGCAAGTACCTGAGTATAGTTTTCATCGGAAGAGACTTGGTAGATTTTTTTTTTTGGCTACACCAATTTCTGATGAAAATCTAGAGTTTGTTGAATTTAGAGATCCTCTGCATGTAATGTTGTAGCATTTGATTATTTTCAAATTTAGACTATTAATTGAGGGGCATAGTTGTCCCAGTGGCGGATCCAGAATTTGAAAGTCCTGGGTGATCACTTTCAATACCATAAAATTGCGAGCTATCACAAAATATAAATGTGTAGCAAATCTAGGCATGTTAATAAAAAAAGTAAATGATAAACAACCATTAATTATCATCCCAAAAATAACTTATAATCACAAAATATTACAAAT
>JBCEWC010000543.1:0-54421 GCA_038996855.1 Solanum aculeatissimum | reverse complement strand
ACTATGATGGCTTGATCGAGAGCCTTCGGGTTCTCCTTCGCCATGTCACATCTAGACCCCCTAACCGGGTCATGACATGATTACTCCATTAGGCTTGATGTCTACCTTGCCAACTGCTGCATCGATTGCAGACCTGTTCGCTTCAAAGGAGCCCACATAGACATATTTTGGGAAGAGGCTCCGCACAGATGATGCAGATGTGGAGCACCTTCGTGATGAGCGAATAGAGGAGGAGGAGTTGAGGATCGCCCTGGACAGATCTCGAGAGGAGGAGGAGGCCCGACAGAGCATGCCCGCTAGTTACTTCGAGGAACGAGTTCCTCCCAAGTTGCTCCTACTGTTGAGGAGTCCACTAGGTCTATGGAGGGTGGACAGAGTGAAACAAAGAGAGGCTCTTAAGCACCTAGTTATGTTATTTTTTACCTCAGTTCCTTATATTTTTCTTACTAGCATTGATGATAATGCACAATGTTTTTGATGGGGTGTGGGTAGTTATACGGTCTCAGTGAAGTCTGAGTAACTTTGGCCTATAAGTACCCTAATTTTTTATTCCAAAGGGTTTTCTTGCTTGTGTTCTTTTCCTGCGGATTTTATTTTATGTTGAACCGACATGTTTAGGATGTTTTAGGTAGCATGTGTAGTACATAGTATTGATATCCATGGCATAGTAAATTTTGTGTAAAAATGATACCCACATAATTTTTGTTTTGTTAGTTTGATAGTAACTATGCATGATTAGGTTATCTGGTAGTATTTGTTCTGATAAGTGTGTGGCTGTGGTAAAAAGCATGATCTGATAAGTTGTGTAAACATGTAAAGCAATGCCATGAGTGAGTGAGCGTAATTGCATGATTCTCTACTGTGCTTCAATTCAAAACTTGTCCTGTTACTCAGGATTTAGACTTTAGGTTAGTTGGTTAGGAAAGTATCTTAGGTCATTGTTCTAATTTAGCCCACTTAGCTTAAATATAACCAACCAAAGATGTTAATTATCCCTTGATCCCTATTTTTGAGCCTAACATTGATCCTATTTTTTGTGAACACCGAATAACCCTGACCTTAATAAATGATAATTCCTAAATTCCACCCTGGTCTTTCCTTGAACACTGTGCACCACAACTCAGGCTAAGAGCCTAAGTTGAGGGTGGCTACCCAAAAAGTGACCCTGGTTCAAAGGTTATATATTGTGCACCTCATCTTAGGCCAAAAGCCTAAGTTGAGGGTGGTTGTTATAAAGAGAAGTCATAAAAGAGGAAAAATTCTTAGTGATACAGAGGAGGGAAGAAATAGAATGAAAAGGGTGTAAGAAAAATGATTAATTTGCCAAAATTCAAAATAGTGTACATGAATAAGGGCAAAAGTGCTAAAAAGAAGAAAAACACACCCTTAAACAGTTAAAAATGGGAAAAAAGGAGAAGAAAAGAAAAATGATAGGTTGGTAGGGAGAAATAGTGAATAATGTAGTATCAAGGAGGGTCGTAGTCACTATGTATCCATATAATCACTTCAAATCCCCCTGAGCCTACATTACAAGCTTAAAAAGTCCTAATGTGATCCTAGTCTGACTAGTCAACAAGTCATAAGTCTACACTATAGGGGAAAACATATGGTATTAGGCAAAGTAGTTGAATATATTTTGTGAGAGTGATTGTTTGATATAGTCCCAATGAACTTGAACTAAAAATATCAACCAGAGTGTATAGTGGGATTTCTTTCTGTGAGGACACTTGCATTGCATTGTGATACTTGACTAATTCAATGATATTTTCTTATTTGTGGTTGCATGGCTTGTTATAGTTGCATTATTGGAATTTTATAGTCTGCATTGGTTTACTGGATAACTAACTGATTTGTGTTTTGAGGAGATTTGGGTATCTAAGTAGTATTTTGATGTATTCTGTGCCATCGAGTTGATTTTTGTGTCTTTGTGTTGCTTAAGTAGATTGAGTCCGTTGCTTGAGGATAAGCAACAATTTTAAGTGAAAGATGTTGATGTGCTGCCAAAATACAACACTATTAATACTTAAAACTTAGGATTTTGTGCATTCTCAAAGCGATATTAGTCGATTTGATGTTTGTTTTGTTTGTTTTTACAAGATTTCAATGTTGGCATGGTTTTGAGCTTGAAGTATAGTTTCTGCAGGAAGTTGGCAGTTTACGAGACCTTCTATAGGTCGTGGGTCATTGCACGAGTCGTAGAGAGGGTTTCTTTTATTTTTACAGTGAGGGGTTGAAAAAGGTAGTCCCACTCTACGAGTGCCTAGCACGAGTCGTAGACCAACATACTAGTCATAAAGTGCGGTCATGAATTGAAGAAGCAAAAAGCGAAGAGTTGCTGAAAGTGGCTCAGACAAAACCCTTCACGAGTTGCGAAATACTTCACGACTTGTGAAGGAGGTTTTATGAAGAGTTTCATTAGCTTCAACCACATTCCACGAGACCTCGACTCACTAGCCATAAACTATCTTATGAGACATAAAAGGTGCTTATGACCGGTGCTGACACAATTATCTTATTTCATTTCAAATTTTTCTTTTAAGTACTATACATAGGTTTTTGTAAGGATTTTATCAGGGATAGATCAATAGAGAACGTCTTAGAACATTGCTTACATCTTTGTGAACAATATTTTGTGATTCAATTAATTCAAGTTTACAATTTCATTGAGATTTCAGATTTTGTTTATCAATTCTTATTGCATAAGTTATTTAATTATGTATTCTTTTTACATGATTAGGGATCAAACCTCAAGTATGCGTGGCTAAATCTACAATTAGAATTGTGGGAACCATGAAGAACTAACTAAGATAAAATTGGATTACTTGCAATTTCTTGGATGGTGTTTAGGATGTATTAATTAACTTCTTCAATGTAATTGATTTTTAACGGAAGTCCTATGTTAGAACTCGCCTAGTATCACCTGCTCGATCTAGGAGGTGATGAACAGGAAAAGAAGTAATTAAAAGAGGTTGATCAATTTTTTCTCAACTAATCAAGCTACTAGGGGTAGTAGTTTTGGTCTGTGATAAATAATAAGGGTTAATAATGCCACATCACAGAGACCGGTCCAGTAATATGATGAAATTCACCTAGATGCCCGATCAAGGATTTAGGTGAACTTAACTTACTATCCTGCACCTATACACCAGAAAAGAGTCTCAAGTATCCGAGAATACTTAGTTATAGAGTTATAGAGAACACGTCGCCCTACTTCATTTCTCTACTGATTACAAACAATTTGTTGTTGTAGTTCAGAATTTATTTTAACCGCAAATCCCTCCTTCATTTTATTCATTGTTGTTTTTCTGTTTCTGGGAGATATAAGAGTACAATCAAGTTAATTTATAAAAGTGTGCTAATTCAGAGTCTACCATATTCCTCATGGGAACTATCCTAACCCTTGTTAGGTTAAATACTTGAGTACGACCGCTTTAAAACCTCCTAGTAAGGGTGTGTGCTAAGCGTAAGCGCGGAGACGAGAGTAATTTTCCTTTGATTTTAGCCTCGTCTTGAGTTCAATTTCTAGATATAGACTCCATGAGGCATAGAGGTTCTTCTATGAGGGTTATTTTGAGATTTCAAGCACATGCCTCATTTTTCCTGTTTTATTCGCAATTAGCCTTTTACCCTTATTTCTTGAGATTGTAACACCTAAACTGGGGTGTTAACATTGTAATCTATGTTTTGACAGTTGTGCAACATTTGGAGGCAATTCAAAAGGGGAAAGCTCATGAAGACTAAGCTAGATTACTTGTATTCACCTTCTAGGTAGGCTAGGCTTCCCTGTCTTCTAGACTGAGCTGAAATGTGTAGCGATTTCCTAAATATTGTTGGAAACTATTGAGTTAAAGGTTGTTTATTCTAGATTGAGGCTATACCTCTTGTTTGAGTACATTAATGATCATTCTATTATAATAATTAGATTTAGTATTTTTTGGCTGTAAATGAATCTATTAAAGACAATAACTCTTGAAATGACTCTGTTAAAGGCTATAATTTTGGCAATGAATCTGGTAACGACTGAGGATTTTAGAACGAGCACAGTAAAGGCTAAATGGATAATTGTAGTATTAGACTAACGCATATTACTATATGAATACTTGTTAAACCTGTTAGGCTATCTAGTACTGAGAATTATGTTGTATCCTAGAAACTTAGTTGTCTATTATACTTCTAACCACCTGTTGAGATTTTATGTTGTATCCTACTTGTGTGTTGTATTCCTAGTTCTATAGGTTGACTTGTTGGGCCTTAACCTAGGCTTAGGCTAGTGATTCCCTAGACTTCGGTTGTTCAAAGCCAGTAGTTGTTACCGATACATACAGTGTGAGTTGAGTGGCAAACATCCTTATAGACCGTTTTAGTAGACTTGAGTCTTGATAAAGTATACTCTTAGTTAATTGTTCCTGAGTTAGAGATTTAGTTGATTGCTCATGAGTTAAAGGCTCAGTAGATTATTCCCGGGTTAGAGGCTTAGCTGATTGTTAGACTACTTGGCGCTGGCTGACTTCCCCGGCCGGAGGCCAAGTTGGGAAGATATCTAGTAATGGCTAGCAGAAACTTGGGACTTAGAGGCTTGGTACAACTTTGAGATTATGTTCCATTCAATATCTCATATAGTTCATTACCAATACCCATACTAATACACCTATATACCCTATTTTTGTGCATAGGTGCGCCTTCTGGGCTTTTGAGGGCCCAACTGGCGTACAAGCATAGAAATTAGAGCCTTACACCTACGTATATTTTTATACCTTGATCTCGTCCTAGTTGTGTTTGTGGTACAAACATATGTCACCTAGTTTTGGTAGTTGGGTTACTTGAATTCATAGGTAGTTATCACTTCACTTTTGGTTTGACATATAATATTTATAGTGCAGAGTCTATTTATTCTTACAACATTTACTATATTTCACTTAGTCGGCCGATGATGCCTACTGGGTACCTTATATTAGTACTCACTCCAGCTTTTTTATATCTGTCCATGTTGCAAGTTTGAGTGCGAGCCACTGTTGTTGGCTTCAACCTATCACTGTTGTTCCAAGAGACTTTTGGTGAGCATCAGACGACTTTTGGGATCTTCTGTGGTCTCTTTTTATCTAGTTGGATGTCTTTGTATCTAGACACTAACCTATGCATATATTTTTTTCTTTTATTTGTATTTGTATTACTCGGGATTTGTATATCTTGATTTTGGTCTATAGTAGCTCCATACAGTTGATTCTTAGGTTCTGGGATAGGAGATCTCTGACTTGTATTATTGTTATTTATCTATAGTGATACATAGTTTTCTATACAGGTCACCTTAGGTATTGGGTTGGGTTACCTGTAGGCGGGATATAATAGGTGTCATCATGACATGTAGTATCAGGTTGTGATAAACTAGTATCAGAGCATGATTCGTTTTTCTAATCTGCATACGACTATCATTTAGTAGAGTCCTGCAGATGGGTGTGAAGACATCCGTGACTTATCTTCAGGAGGCTATAGGATGTTTAGGAAACTCTTTCTTATTGATTTTGTTCGTGCAGTAGTATTTGTTGGTTCTATAGACTCTGATTGTTTCACTCATTCATAGATTTGACATATAAAATTCAGTCTTCGTGCAGAGTTGAGGAATCGCTATTAGTTATTAATAGGGAGAAACCCCCAAACCCCGTTGAGTAGCGACAAGATATTTTGGCTCCCCCACAGCCAAAGGTACCAACTTCCCCACAACCACAACCGCTTTTCTGATTACTCTTGAGGTGCAAACGTCTATTGGTTAGTTATTATTAGTACTTGGGGATATTCAACTAGGCCCAACAACAATACCTGTTCCTCCAGTACAGCCTCCAGGCCATGCCCCAGTAGAGCACACCACTTTAGAGGCTCCAACTACACATCCAGAGGGAGCCATACCTTTCTAGGACAAGCGGGTTCTCAAATATTTTCTTAGGCCGACTCCACTAAGAATTTTAGGTGAAATTAGAGAGGATGCATAAAAGTTCCTGATAGACTGCAGGGAGAGGTTACAAACATTAAGCCTGTTAGATTCCAGAGGCACAGAGTTTATGGCATACCAATTAGAAAGTCTAGGCAGATAGTAGTGGTAGACTTGTAGCGATACCAGGTCACCTGGAGTGACTTGAGTTGAGTTTTTAAAGGCATTTATAACTCAGTTTGTTCCCAAGAGCCTCAAATATAGGCTTCATGATTAGTTCACTCATCTGGAAAAGGGCACAATGACAGTGTCCAAGAATGAGACGAGATTTCAAGAGCTCTCTAAGTATGCCACATCTATTCTACCTACTAAGGAGGAGCAAATTTGCTATTTTATACAATGATTAAGGCCTCAACTAAGGATTGGGACCCACTTTTTTGTGATTTCAGGTCATTTTAGGGGATAGATTGATAGAACACTACTGCGATTTTAGTAGGGCTAGTCTATTCATCTTTTCCAAATATCTTTATAGGCTTTTGCGGATAGTCGTCGAGGCCCAGACACTTCTAGTAATGGTGGTTCTTCTTATCCTCCCAGAGTAAAGAGAGGGACAGTGATACAACAACTTCAAGACAAGCAGGGTCATCTTATTCTATCATTTAGAGTTCCAAGGCTTCTGGGTTAGGTCATCATAGCTAGGCTAGCAGAGACCGAGCCTTTTAGGGTTGTTTTGACTATGGAGTGTCAGATCACTAGTCTAGACATAGAGGTCAGAGCAATATACTTATCTTCATGGCCGCTAGATCAGCTCCTCCACCAACTATTAGAGGTAAAGGACCTGATTAGGGTCATAGAGGCAACTGGTACAAGCACATAAATGATCAGTAGAGTTCTTAGCAGGATTAGCAAGGTCCTAGAGGTACCTTTAGATGTGCTAGAGCTAGGGGTAGAGACGACACTAGAGATGGAGGCTGCCAGGGCTATTTCTATGCAGCTTCATCTTGATTAGAGGTCTAGGTGTCAGATGAGGCCATTACAGGTACTATTACTTTATGCCAGCAATTGTCTTCAACTATTTTTGATCCTAGTTCCACGTATTCATATGTATCTACGTACTTTGGTTCTTATTTCGGTTTGATTCCCAAGCCGATTTCATCTTAGATTCCTGTATTGGTACATATAGGAGATTCCTTAGTAATGGATCAGGTTTGTAGATCATGTATGGGTTACTCCTTAAGGTTTTGATACGTGGGTGATTTGATATTGTAGTATATACTTGATTTTGATATTTTCCTGGGTATAGATTGGTTAGCTATGCATCATGTTGTGTTAGATTGTTACGCCAAGATAGTTACCTTGGATATACCTAATATGTCTCTAGTAGTATGGCAAGGATCTGTTGGTCGTGCACCAATCGGTATTATTTCATACAGTTAGGCTCGAAAGTTGATATCTACTCATTGTTTGGTGTACTTGGCTCTTGTTCATGATATGATAGTTGAGGCTTCTATTATAGAGTCAGTTCCAGTAGTCTGCGAGTTCTCAGACGTGTTTTTCCACTGATTTGCCTGGGTTACCACTATAGAGGGATATTGATTTTTCTATAGAGGTTGAGCTAGGCACTAAGCCTATATCTATTTCCCCATATCAGATAGCCCCTATCAAGCTAAAAGAGCTTAGTGTTCAGTTTTAGGATCTTCTAATCTGGGTTTCATATGGTCGAGTATTTCTTCTTGGGGAGCCCCAATTTTGTTTGTTAAAAAGAAGAACAAGACTCTTTGGATGTGTAATGATTACTGGCATCTGAATAAGGAAACGGTGAAAAACTGTTATCCTCTTTCTTACATTGGTGATCTATTTGACTAGTTACATGGATTTGTAGTATTTTCTAAGATAAATCTAAGATTTGGTTACCATCAGTTAAGGGTCAAGGCAGAGGATATTCCAAAGACTGCAGACCCATTCTGGCCATTATGAGTTCTTGGTTATCTTTTGGGCTAACTAATGCCCCTTCTTAATTTATGGATCTGATGACTCATATATTCAAGCCATACTTTGAATCTTTTGTTATAGTTTTCATTGATTATATTCTGGTGTATTCACGAAAATAAGAGTAGCATGCCCAACATCTCTAAATAGTGGTACAAACATTAGGAGATCTTAGATTGTATGCTAAATTTTCTAAATGCAAGTTCTAGCTTGAGTCTATGACATTCCTGGGGCACGTGGTGTCCAAATATGGCATTATGGTAAATCCATCAAAAATCAAGGATATTCATGGCTTGCCTAGGCCTATTTCTATCACTAAGGTTAGGAGTTTAATTGATTTAACAAGGTACTACAAGATGTTTGTCGAGAGGTTTTCTACTATTGCAGCACCATTGACATGTTTGACTCGCTAGGGTATATTGTTTGTTTGGTATGAGGAGTGTGAGGCAAACTTTTTGAATCTATAGGAGTGTTTTACCACCACTCCTATTCTGACCCTTCTTATTGAGGGTGAGGACTTCATAGTATATTGTGATGCTTACCATGTTGTCTTAGGTTATGTTATGATGTATCAGGGTCGATTTATTACTTATGTATCCTGACAATTGAGAGTTCATGAGTCTAACTACCCCACTCACGATCTAGATTTGGTAGTATAGTGTTTGTACTCAAGATCTCAAGAAATTACTTATATGGTGTTCACTGTGATATATATGTAGATCATCATAGTTTACAGTATTTCATAAGTCAAAAGGATATCAATTCCAGGCAGAGATGGTGCCTTGAGTTACTAGCAGATTATGATCTTTCTATCCTCTATCATTTAGGCGAGGCAAACATAGTAGCAGATGCCTTGTGTCGAAAGCCTGCGAGTATGGGTAGTTTGGCATATTTATCCACAGAGGACCAACCTTTGGCTCAGGACATTCAACCCTTAGCTAATAGGTTAGTTAGATTGGATATTTTATACTCCAGGTAGATATTAGCCTTTATCGGGGCTCAATCTTTATTAGTTAATCAAATCCATGCTAGACAGTACAAGGATGAGACATTGGTGACCCTTAAAGATCGAGTTGCATAGAGTGTTGGTGGTCATACTACTGTTGATTCTCAGATGGTGTTCTCAGATTTCATGGAAAGTTATGCGTTCCCAGAGTTGGGGGTTTGTGCAACTGATTCTAAGCGAGGCTCATGATTCCAGACATTCTGTTCACCTAGGAATAATGAAGATATATTGAGACTTGAGGTAGCATTCCTGGTGGGATGACATGAAGAGAGATATAGTTTTGTATGTATCTCGTTGTCATATCTGTTAGCAAGTAAAGGCCGAGTATTTGAGGCTTAGTGGAGAGCTTCAGAGACTACCCATTCTTGAGTGGAAATGAGAGTGAGTTACGATGGATTTTATGGTAAGTTTACCTCAAACTTATAGGGGTATTGATAGTATCTAGGTCATCCTCGATCGAATGACTAAGTCGGCACATTTTCTCCCTATCCAATCTATCTTTAGTGCTAAATAGTTGGCTCATATCTATATTTAAGAAATAGTTTGTTTACACAGAGTACTAGTATCCATTATATCAGACCAGGATTCATAATTTTCCTCTAGCTTCTGGAGAGTGTTTCAGAGAGTGTTGAGAACTTGGGTTGATTTGAGTATGACATTTCATCCCTAGACTGGTGGCCAGTCAGAGCGTACTATCTAGGTTCTCGAGGATATATTACGGGCCTGTGTATTAGGGTTTGGTAGTCCGTGTGATCAATTATTGCCCTTAGCGGAGTTTGCGTATAATAATAGCTATTATTCTAGTATTCAAATGGCCCTATTTGAGGTATTGCATAGTAGTCAGTATCATACTCCCATTGGCTGGTTTGAGTCCACAAAGTCGAGTCCATATAGCATAAATTTGCTTCAGCATTCTTTGGCTAGTGTTTGGGTTATTCAAGACAAATTGAAGATAACTCAGAGTCAATATCAAAGTTTTACTGCCTGTAGATGCCGATTCTTATGTTCTAAGGTTGGTGATAGGCTATTTTAGAGAGTATCGCCCTTAAAGGGGGTGATAAGATTTGGCCAATGGGGTAGCTCAGTCTTTGTTATATTGAGCTATTTGAGATCTTGAGGTGAGTTGGGCCAGTTTCATATGAGTTAGCCTTGCCTACAACATATTTAGCTATTCACCTGGTTTTCCATGTATTGTTGTTACACCCGTACATACCAGATGAGTCACACATGCTACAATATAATTTAGTTGAGTTGGTTGATTGTCTTACATTTATTGAGAAGCTAATAGTGATTTTGTCCAGAGATGTCAGGAAACTGCATTCCAGAGCTATACCGGTGGTTAAAGTCTAGTGGTGCCATCAACTGATTGAGGAGGCCACTTGGGAGATAGAGCGGGACATGTGGGAGTAGTACTCCAACCTATTTGAGTCCTCAAGTATGCCTTTATTCTTACTTTTATGGACGAAAGTTTTTTTAGTGGGGGATGTTGTAATGACTCTCTAGGCGATTTTAATGTTACCTTATGTATTCATCTATCAAAGGATTTCTATAGAAACCAAAGACATTTGGGACTTGCTGGCACATATGGTGCGGTTGTCGGGTCATCCGTTTGGAAAATACATAGTATTCTATGTTAGAAGGCAAATTATAACTAGAAAATAAACTTTCAGGTAAAGTCTTCGTAATCGGTCTCGGAACAAAATTCTGACAGTTTTAGAATGGCCAAATTAGGCTAGAAGCATGATTGACTCAAGACCCAAGGCTTTCGGTGCGAGTTTAACCATTTTTGAAAAATGCAGTTTAGAAACAGACTAATGGTTTAGTCAATAACCTTAGAAAATGTGCCTAGATAGGAATTCTTATAGTATGGTTAGCTCCGGAACATCATGTTTTGTCTTGAACGACCTTTCATTTGGTACTAGAAACTTTCAGATGCGATTTGACCCCTCAGTTATTTTGTTAAAAATTGCATATAGGAAAGTGAGACCCACATCAAATCATAATGACTGCTGACGAAAATTTTGTATGCACCATTGGATCCAGAATGTCAAAATTAGTAGGGTTACATAGTTCATTTATGAAAATCAAATTTCGAATGACCCTGAAATATCTAAAAAAAGAGTTGGATGATTGCTAAAGTGAGGTGGTCACGTGGCTGAACTAGCCATGTGGCTGGATGTGGTGACGCCATATGGAAATGGCTTGGCAGTGTATATATATGGATTTTTCCAGGAAGATTATTCATATAATTTTCTCAACTGTACTTCTTATTTTTAGGTCATTTTTCATTTGATTTTAGTTATTCAAAAGGCTAAATTGCTTAGAATTTTGAGAGGAACATCTTGAAGGTGTTGAAAATCGATTTTGGCATGTCATTCGAGGTAATTTTGCTATTTTAATGGTTATTTGTGTTGGGTTGTATTCGAAACTTCAAAATGCTATAATTTTTTCATTTGGAATCGGATTTCAGTAAAATTTTAGTTTAAATTGAAGATTCTTTTAGAAGGACATTGTGGTAACTCTGGATTCTCCAAATTCTGCTTCGTTTTGAGGTAAATTTCACTGTTTTTCTGATTATATAGCCAAATCTTATTAAAAGTTTTGGAATACGATAACTCGGCCATTTCGTAATGAAATTTAGTGAAATGTTGGTCTAAATTGAAGGATTTTCCAAGATTAACATCATGGTATAGTTGGATTTTCTAATTTTACTATATTTTAGAGAAACTTGATAAAGAAATTATTGGAAACATAAGTTTTCTGATAAGAAATGTTATTTAGTTTTTGGGCTATTTTTCATTGATCTGAGCCTCATTTGAGCTCAATTTTTTGCTATAGACATGGGGAGGCATAAAGGTTGTTCTACAGGGGTTATTTTAGGATTTTGAGTATGGGCTCTATTTTTTTCACATTAGCCGCAATTAGCCTTTTTCCCTCATTTCTTGGGATTTTAGCATCTGAACTGTCGTGTTAATGTTTTTATCAATGTTTTGATAGTTGAGCAGCATTTGAAGGAAATCCAAGAGGAGAAAACTCATGTGGACTAAGTTGGAATACTTGTATTCTCCTTTCAAGTAAGCTAGGCTTCCATGTCTCCTAGACTGAGCTGAAATATGTAACAGTTGCATGAATATTGTTGGAAACTATTGAGTTAAGGATTGGTTATGTTGGATTGAGGCTATAATTCCTGTTTGAGCACATTAATGAATGTTCTATTGTAATAATTGGATATAGTGTTGTTTGTCTATAAATGAATCTATTAAAAGCAATAACTTTTGAAATGACTCTGTTAAAGGCTATAACTTTGGCAATGAATCTGGTAAAGACTATAAAGTTTAGAACAAGCAAAGTAAAGGCTAAATGGATAATTGCACTATTAGACTGGCATGTATTACTATCTAAATACCTATTAAACCTTTTGGGCTATAAAATACTGAGAAATATGTTGTATTTTGTAAACTTAGTTATCTGTTATACATTTGACTACCTTTTGAGATTTTGTGTGGTATCTTGCCCGTGCGTTGTATTCTTGGTTCTACAGGTTGACTTGTTGGGCCTTATCCTAGGCTTAGGCTAGTGATGCCCTCGACTCGGTTGTTTATTGTCGGTAGTTGTTATCAATACACACAGTTTGACTTCAGAGGTGTAGATCCTTGTAGAACGACTTAGCATACGTGAGTTTGATAAAGTAGAGTCTCAGTTGATTCTTCCTGAGTTAGAGGCTCAGTTGATTGTTTGGGTTAGAGGCTCGATAAATTGTAATTAGGTTAGGGGATCGACTAATTGTCAGACCACTTGACCCTAATTGACTTCCCTGGCTGGAAGCCAGATCAGGAAGATGTTTTGTAATGGCTAGGCATATAGGAATTAGATACTCAATACGACTTTCTTACATTCTATTCAAGGTCTTGTATAGTACATTTTTCCAATACCCATACCAATACACCTATATACCCTATTTTTGTGCATAAGTGTACCTTTTAGTCTTATGGGGGCCTAGTTGGTGTATAGGAATAGACATTAGAGCCATACACCTACATATATTTTTATACCTTGACCTCATCTTGGTTGTGTACGTGATACAGACATACATCCCCTGATTTGGTAGTTGGGTTACTTGAATCTACAGATAGTTATCACTTGGATTTTGGTTTGGCAGACACTTGTTTATAGTGCATAGTCTAGTTATTCTTACAATATTTACTTTATTTCACTCAGTTGAACGATGATGCTTATGAGGTACCTCATATTGGTATTCACCCCTACTTTTTTGCATTTGTCCATGGTGCAGGTTTGAGCACGAGCCACTTTCACTGACTTGGACCTATCATTGCCATTCCAAGAGACTTTTGGTGAGCATCAGATGGCTTTTGGGATCTTCTTTAGTCTCCTTCTATCTAATTGGTTGTTGATGTGCTACCGAAATGCAGCACTTTTGATCCTTAAGACTTGGAATTTTGTGTGTTCTCAATGCGATGTTAGTAGGTTTGGTTGTGTTTTTGTGTTTGTTTTGCAGGATTACAGTGTTGACAAAGTTTTGGGAGAAATATACTAAAGTTGCTGGTTTTTGGTATTCCATGGAAATCTCTACAGGTCATGGAGTAGTCCACGAGTCGTGAAGAGGGTTTCACATAAAGTTCCAGTGAGGGGTGCAAAGTTGAAGTCAACTCTACGAGGAGGATTCATAAGCCGTACAATGTTACACGAGCTATAGAGTGATGGTCGTGCCCTGAGGAGCAGAAAAAAGGAGAGATGCTGAAAAGTCATCACACGAGATCTTCCATGGGCCATAGAATCTTACACAGGTTATAGAATGGTTTCATAGAAGCTTACTCTTGAACACTGCCAGAATCCACGAAACGGTGATCTATGGGTCGTGAAGTAGTTTACGAGCTGTAAATAGGTCCCGTGAAGATTGCCAACACAATTTTTCTAGTTTGTTTTGGTTTTGTATTTTACTTATTATAAATAGGTTTTTAGGTTTGTTTTGTTAATTTTGAAGAGAGAACGAAGCTTGAACCTTGTTTTAGTGAATACACTTAGGATTTATCATACATTGTGTGTTCTTGATTCAAATTCGTGATTCTAATTGAAGAGTTGGATTTTGTGGTTTCAATTCCATCTGTGTAAGTGCTTAACTATGTTCTTCTATATCATAATCTCTGTATTTACACTGATAATGCATAGTTAAATCTATAACTAAGGTTGTAAGAACCATGATGAACTAACAAGGTGAAATCAGTTAATGTTTAATTCTTGAAAGGTATGTTAGAGAATATTAATTATTCTCTTCACTTTAATTGATTTTTTAACGGTGCATAATATTAGAACTCGCCTAATATCATTTGTCGGATCAAGGATGTGATGAATAGGAAAAGAGGTAATTAACAAGAGGCAATTGAGCTTTTTCTTGTCTAATCAACTTAACCAGATTAAGGGGAGGTTGTACTAGGATTAAAGTAAGGGTTCGTAGTGTCACACCACGGAGACAGATCAAGTTTTGAAGTAAAATTTACCTATTTTTTGGATAAAAGACTTAAGTAAACCTAACTTATTGTCCTATACCTATACACCGGAAGAGAATTGCATGTGTCTAATATTACCTAGTTAGGGAGTCATGGGGAACACTTCACCCTAGTTAGCTCTTCTACTGATCGTTCATTACGTACATTCAGTTAGTTTAATTTAAATTCTTATTTTCAAACCCCCTTTCCTCGGGAGATAAGTAGGTTAATCATTCTCAAGGTTCATTGAATTAATTCTGGAGTCTACTATATTCCTCGTGGAAATGATCCTAACCTCGGTTAGGTTATTTACTTGATGACCACTTTACCTCAAAAAGGAGGTGTGACTTGAGCGACATCAACTGTCTTTGTATCCTAACACTAGCCTTTGCATATAGTTTTGGCTTGTATTTGTAAGTGTATTATTCAGGGTCTGTATATCTTTATTTTGGTCTATAGTAGCTCTGTACAGTTGACTTCCAGGTTCTAGGATAGGCAATCTTTGACTCGTATTGTTGTTGTTTAGCTATAATGATACATAGTTTGCTAAACATGTTATCTTGGGTATTGAGTTGGCTTGCTGGTAGGCAGGATATAATATACGCCATCATGACCTGTAGTGTTGGGTCGTGACAGTTTATTCCATGAATTACTAATCAAATTGTATATGAATTGATTCCTATTATGTGATTTCCATGATTTTATCATCAATTTCTTCTAAATTTAAGTCGATGGTACAGGAAATTGATTATGGGTATTTTTAATTATACTTCAATTTTAATATTATTTTGCATGAATTATGTATGAATTGATATAAAAATGGGTAATTTTGAGATTTTACATGCAATTCCTCTTCAATTTCATTTTGGATTCATGGAATTCAATGTGGATTCCTTTAATTTTGGTTTCAATTGATTTTATTTTATTAATGAAGCATAAATTTTCTAAAATTACATGATTATGCATGTTTTCATCTAATTTTATTATTTTAAATTAATTTCATGTAAACCCATACTTTGCTCTAATTTTACTACAAGTCATGATTATGGATTTTACTAGTCTTCAAGCAAATTTATGGTAAGGGTGACCTAAGACCCTAATGATACCCTGAATGGAGGTAGGATTCGTAATGATCGAAGGCCTACACCACATTACATAAATCACATAAAATGAACTATTCTATAACAAGTTCTATGACTTTAATTGATTATCGTTCTATGATTTATGATAAGTATGAATTATGATTTATGACAAGCCTTATGATTCTATGACTAGTATGACTCATGATTATTTTAAGTATTCCATGGGATTTTGACTTAACACCGTGAGGACTTTGAGTTGGGGTCTCAACCTAAGGAGTTCTTAATAGAAATCTCTAGGACATAACTACATTGCCACAGTAGAATTTATTGTCAGTATGACCTAGCTAGTGGATCCATATATAATATATATTCTTGACCCCCGCTTAGCGAGATAGAGTCTACCTTGGCAAGTAGATTCCTCTTTTTTCGTTGTATGGGAAGACACAAGGATTTAATATAATAGCTCACATGGGCTTATTGTCGATTATGATTGTTATCTCACATATGTATGGTTTCCTACAATCTAGTTTTGACTATTTATAATTCAAGTTTTAGGTGATTCTCATTATGATTCCTTTTACGTGTTATCTATTCTCATGCTTCCTTATACTTTAAAATGACTCTCTTATCTTACTATTTACTTAATTAAGGTCAATTTTGTAGCATGGTATATATTACTTATTGCATTGCTCACATACTTAGTATATTCTAAGTAATGATGCATACTTTTTACATACAGTGTTTTATAATATGGAGGATGCTCATCCTACTCCTCATTCATATGGCTAGCTCCAAAATTGTGATTGAAGATTGATTGGTAAGTTCTTATGTTCTGAGGGCAAGCCTATCATTTCATTATTGATTGTCTTTTATATTACATTGATACATGAGACTATTTCTTTACTTTTACTTAAGGATGAGCCAGGAACATATCCTATGCCCCCACTCATGACTAGTAGAGGCATGTTTAGATGTCATGAAAGTATAAGTTTAGGGATGAAACATGGGTACCAAGATCCAACTTTTGAACCTAGGACCTTCTGAAAGGACTTCTAAAACTAAGTAGTGAATTAGGCTCCTCTATCTGAGATAATAGATAAAGAAACTCCATGCAGTCTAACAATCTCTCTAATGTACAATCTTGCATAGTCCTCTATGTTGTCAATCCTCTTAACCGATTAGAAATCCACTAACTTGGTCGTCCTATCCATACTCACTCAAATCAAATTGTGCTACCTTTGAGATCTAGTAAGCCTGTAATGAAATCCATGTTAATAATCTCCCACTTTTAATTTGGAACGTTTATATTCTGAGCCACTCCACATAGTCTTTGGTGCTCGACCTTGACTTATTGGCAATCCAGGCACTTAAAAACATAGTTTGCAATGTCTCTCTTCATACCACTCCACTAATAAACTTTTCTCAAATCATGGTACATCTTAGTAGAATTTAGATGGATGGAGTACTTGGAGTTATGAACCTCTTCCATGATTCTACATTTGAGCTCATCCACACTAGGAACACATAGTCTACCTTGATATCTCAACACACTATCTCCCCCTTTGGAAATGACCATTATTTCTACTCATGCACATCTTCCTTCAATTGAAGCAAGGTAAGATATTGATCTTGTTTCTCCTTCACCTTCACGATAAGAGATTATTTTATCCCATTCTAAACAATGATTCCACCTTCATTAGAGTCAACAAGATGAACACCGAAACGTGAAAGTTTATGCACATCCTCAGCCAACTCCTTCTTCTCCTTCTTAATATGGACGATACTCCCAATACAT
Source organism: Solanum aculeatissimum (assembly GCA_038996855.1). Taxonomy (NCBI): domain Eukaryota; kingdom Viridiplantae; phylum Streptophyta; class Magnoliopsida; order Solanales; family Solanaceae; genus Solanum; species Solanum aculeatissimum. The sequence goes on along the minus strand of JBCEWC010000543.1, from coordinate 37,122 downwards.
AACCTGCTAAGAGCATCAACAACAATATTAATTTTACATTAGTGGTAGTGAATGCTCATGTTATAATCCTCAAGCAACTCAAGAACCTCCTTTGACTTAGGTTTAGCTTCTTCTAACTAAAGAAATATTACAAGATCTTGTGGTCAGTAAATATATACTCTATAAAGATAATGACACCAAATCTTAAGAGAAAATACTATAGTTGTCAACCCAAGGTCGTGAGTTAGATAGTTTCTATCATGAATCCTAAGTTGCCTAGAAGCATAAGCTATGACTTTACCCTTCTGCATCAATACAAAACCTAATCCAACTCTAGGCGTATCACAATAGATAACAAACCCATCTATTTCCTTGGGCGGGAATAATACTAGGGTAGAGCCAATCTAGTTTTTCACTCTTGAAAACTTTTCTCACAAGCATCAAACTGTTGGAACTTACCCTTGTTTTGAGTCATCTTAGTTAATAGGGATGATATAGATGGGAGTACCTTAACGAACCTCTTATAGTAGCCAACCAAAACCAAGAAATTCCTTATATTAGTTGAGGGCGTGGGTCTAGGCCAATACTTCACTACCTAAATTGTCTATGTGTCAACTCAAACACCTTCACCAAATATAATGTTTCTTAGAAATGCCACAAACGCAAGCCAAGATTCACACTTTGAAAATTTACCATACAGTTTCCTATCATTGAGAGTTTGAAGAACAATTCTAAGATGATTGACCAATGTGTCATCGATGAACTCAATAACAAATATGTTCATATATGGTTTACATACCCTATTCAGGATATCTGTAAAAGTTTCAGGTGCATTAGTCAAGCAAAAATACATACCAAGAAACTCAAAGTAACCATAATAAGTTCTGAAGGTCATCTTCGAAATATCTTTTTCCACACTTTTAACTGATGATATCCGGATTTGAGGTCTAGAAAAATAAGTGATACTCTAAAGTTGATCAAACAAATCATCAATTCAGGAAAGATGGTGCTTCTTCCTTATAGTGACCTTGTTCAACTGACAGTAGTCCATACATATCCTAAGGAAACCATCTTTCTTTCACATGAATAGCAAAAGACCGTCCCACAATAAGTCACTCTACCTAATGAATCTCTTATCTAAGAGATCTTTCAATTGTTGTTTCAAATTGTTGAACTCGGTGGAAGTCATTCTATATGGTAGAATAGAAATAAGTTGTGTATCATAAAGGACATCTATCAGAAATTCTATCTCCCTATCAGAAAGAACTCTAGGTAACTCATCGAGAAAGATCTCAGGAAACTCACTTACAATCGGGACAAACTGAAGAGATGGGATATCATCATTAGTATCTCTCACTTGAATAGTGGTAGACACTCCCCTTCAAAATTAAATTTTTGGCCTTAAGGTAGAAAATGCAATGACCTTTAGGCACTATTGGACTACCTTTCCACTCTAAGATCAGAAATTAGAATTTGACATCTAGAGTTCTATAATCAATTGTGGCATAACAAGTATAAAGCCAGTCCATGTCTAGAATGATATCAAAGTCAACTATATCTAACTCGACTAAATCAGCTATGGTATCTTATGATATATAAAAATTATAAAATATCTATAGACCCTCTCAACAATAATAGATTCACTAACAAGAATCAAAATACTGAGAGTCTCAAGAAGGCATTCAGGGAGGATCCCAAACTTAATAGCCATATAAGAGGTCACAAAAGACAAAGTCACAACTGGATCAAATAAAGCATACACATCATGAGAAAATACTTGAAGCATACCAATGAAAATGGCTAGCAAGTTCTCCTAATCTTGGCAACAAGCCATAGCATACCAATGATTTAAACCTATGCCTGCCCCTAAAGTAGAACCTCTCTAGGATGTCCGAGTTGGTGGTGCTACATATGAAGATTGGGCCTTGTTACCTTTGTCACCTTGTCTCTACATCGGGCACTCTCTCTAAATATTATGCATCTGTACACACTTGCAGCAACTATTAGTGCCTTCTCGACACTCCCCCAACTAAAGTTTTTCATGCTTTCCACATGGTATCATTTCTTTAGTACCTTAAGCCACACTTCCCAGGGATTAAGAAACTTGACCTTTAAAATTCTAGTGACTCTTTTATTTGTGATTTTTGATCATACCTAATGTTGTGTGTATATGCACTCACTGATAATGGGGCATAACCCAATGACCTCTTCTGGAAGTAAAGCTTATCACCCTTATCTTATTTTTGTTGGCTAGGCTCATGTCCTGACGACTTATCCCTCTTACTCAGATGTAATTTCCTATCCTTCTTCTTATCCTCTTCTACTTACTAGGCATACACCATAAGACTAGAAATATCCATGTCATTAATCAAATTTGATGCCTTGCAATACTTTTTCACCTGTCTACCCAAACCAAAAATGAACTTTCTCATCTTAGCTCTCATATTTTGGACCATCTCTAGAGTATATTTGAACAACTGAATGAACTTAAGACTATACTTCTTCACTATCATCCCCTCTTGTTTTATATCCACAAACTCAACTTTATATTCCCTCAACTCTCTCGAAAAGAAGTGGTAGAGAAATACACTCTCAAACCCATCCTAAATAGCAGACTCAACATCCTTCCCACAACTTTACTCCCATTATATACAAAACATTAGCCATATCCCAGAGCTAATAGGAAACAAGTTTAACTTTCTTAAACTCAGTAGCATAATAGTCTTCAGGATCTTTTACATTTCATCAATAAAATTCTAGGGGTCCTCTTCAACCTTAGATCTTGTGAAGACTGGTTGGTTCATCCTCAAGAAATCTCTAATACTTATAAAAGAAAATGACTTTTGAGAACTAGAGTTAGGAGTTGGAGAGCTTTGGTGACCAAACTAAGTAGCCAACAATTGGGTAAGCATAGGCGGTGGTCCTTACTCCTAATTGTGAAGGCATCTTAGGCGGTGTAACCTCGATGCTTAGCAATGTCTCTTTGACTAGATCTATGATAGGAGGCATTGTCTTCAAATGTGTAATGCATGAGTTAGAAAGGGACTTTTATTGAGTTAAACTCTATCACACGAACTCAAAGTATGAAAGAAATGAGACAATTCTTAATGCCCTATAGTCTTTAGGCTATGAGTGTGGTGCACGACACACCTGTAAGTAAGACTCTACCAGAATCGGCTTTATAAATACCCTCGAAGTCTTAAACTTTAGCGCTGATACAAAATTTGTCATGCCTCAAGCATATATCATAGGCATGTTCAACACACCAAAACTATTATTGGTCCCAAACAAACCCTTGGCCTAGTTATTACAATCAACAAAAGACTCAACTCATAAGATACTACTCAAATGGGCAGTTTAGTCATCAAATCAAGTAAAATGATAAATTTCGTTTTTTTAAATTAACTCTCAACCAAACTAATGTCATATCTCAATAAATAAAATAATTTCAAAATAGACTCTAAAAGAAAACATCAGAATCCACTCTAAGACTATCTATAAAGCCTCTATTCCTATCACAAAAAGGTGTTGAGACAAGCCCACGACTACCTCAAGAAAAATATTCAAATGAAAACAAATCAAATAAAAAGAGTCCTTTGAAGGTAATGAGGTCTCACTACTATCTGGAAAGAAAGTAGATCTTCAATGAAGCATCTCCTAAGGATCTCTAGCATCTATATCTGCTTTGTAAAATGATGCAGTGTCGAATGATGTCAATACAAGGAATGTATCATATGTAAAATAGCTGAAAGAAAACATGCTCGAGAATAATCAACATCATGAATCTCAACTCAGAGTAAAGTATGCAAGTTTATAATAAAATAGTGCTTTTTAAATTGACTCAATCATATGCAATCTCATTTAAATCGTATCATTTATTATTAGAGAGTTACTCTAATCGACAATCACTACCTATGAGTTAGTGATAATACAATATTTTGCACTATCATTACCACAATCATCCCTTATCTTGCCAAAGTGAGGGACGATTAACCTCTCTGGATCCTTAAATCAATTGAAACCTCTTTAAGGACAAAAGTAGAGTTTCCCCAATGAGCGGTGTGATCCTATCCTACACTATTTATGTAATTTATCGAATTTGAGCTATTTTTATTCTTACTCAAATCAATGCTTAATACTACTTCCAAAAGACTTATTATGATCATATGTGCAATCATAGCCTCATTTGCCTCTCATCAAGTTCAATCTCATCACGAATCATTATGTTCTTTTATTTCAAAATCAACACTTTCAATTCACTACACATCACATCAAAACCCATTTCTTACTTCATCATTTATGCTAAAATTTCATTATCATTTAGACTCAGTAAAAATAGACTTCAAAACAATTAAATTATACTTCACTTAATGTATGAAAATCACCAATCTCATTTTAAAATAATGCATAGTAAAGACCATGATTATCAATTCAACTAGAATTCATGTGAGTGAAATCATGAATAAAAATTTAGGAACTAATCGTAGAAGCAACGACATATCAATGCATAATTAAGTAAAACTCAAAGAACAAAGAATTTACTCAATTGGGGATTTAGAAAAATTAAGGCTCAACTTAATCAAGATGTTAGATATTGGGTGCGTGGACAAACTCAACCTAATGCTATGAATAGTTTTACATACCTGAAAGATTGATATTTCAGCCAAAACTTGAAGACTTTGATTAAAATGCTTGAATCCAAGCGTCTCTCCTTTTCAATCTTGCTCTCAATTAATTTGAAGTGTTATTGAGAGTATTGATATATTAGGTATTGATAAGGGACTTATTTTAGTCTCAAACATCAAGATTTTAATTGAAAGAAGGTTAAAAAACATAAAAATATCCTTCATTAAAATTGTCGCATTCATCTATGAAAACAGGTCGTAGAACCCTAGTAATGGAAACGAGGAAAGTTTTTGCGTTTATGATCTTTTGGTCTACAATCACCTTCTACGAGTTGTAGGCCCTTTTATGAGTTGTTCTTCTAATTCATATAAAAAGTACCGAGATAATATTTTTGTACTTAAAGACCACAAATCCAAATTATGGCTCATGATCGAGAATACGGGTCATAGACCCAACTTGGATCAATGGTTCTTCTCAAGCTTGCAGGACTTCGGATTTATGAAGGTACTTTGAGTCGTAGAATGGTTTACAGCTTGCCCTGTTCAATTGTGAAAAGAGTATTAAGACTCAGGCTACAGGATTTGGATTCCACAAAACCCCATCTACTGTACATAAATAGATCTACATGTTATAGATGCAGTACTTAGAATTCAACTGATGCAGGAATATAATTTTTTTTTTTACTTTCAAGGATTATTTGAGTTAGATTATTTGGGGTTGTTACACCTTGGAAGTTACATCATTTCATGATGTAGGATTGAAGACACAGGTTTGTGATTTCAAACAACAGAAGATCTTTCAAGGACAACAGCTAGTGTTGTGGTAAGCTTTCCATCTTTTGAAAAGTGTTTCTTTTATAAGTCTTTCCTTTGATTTTCATGGTATGTCAGGAGTCATATCCCACATAGATATTATTATTCTATTAGTAGATTTCGTAGAATTATCATTAGTTGGATTTGATTTTCTTACTAAGATTCGAATTGATTTTCCTCTTTTGAATTTCTTGAATATTAATTGAAGTGGGTCTTATTTTCTACATTGATATTTTTAATTGGCATTTATATTGGATTATCTGGGGTAAGTTGGTTGGTTGGTGGTCTCAGACCTAATGAGATTCCAAGTAATATGTCATGTCTAGGATGGGTCTCGGGGCGTGACATTACTCACCAAAGGTTAAAACCTATACAATGTTATTGACTTGTTAAGTTAATTCTTGCAAAAGAAAATTAAAATTAGTGAAAATTATGAATTTTAATATAATGTTGAAAACGAACGATCTCCATGTCATCTTTTGCCAACGTCTTCAGTTTTATAGTCCAAATTATACCTCTTGTGCCTTGAAATTGCACAACCTAAATTTGCCAAATTTAAGAGCATATATATAATTTAATATGGTTAAACTAATATAACAAATGTGGGGTAATTGAAGAGATTTAAGGTGTTATCAATATTTATAGAATTTAGCATAGCCATTTTAAGAACAAGTTCAAATTGGTGAGCAATGAACCTATTTGACTGAAAAATGATCATATATTGTCAAAACATATAAAATTAAGCATCTAAATATAGTTAGTAGGTAGACTGTATAATGAATTACATTTTGAAGCTAATAGATGCAAAATATTACTAACATTTACGTCAAGGAAAAAAACAGCAGTAAAAAGTTTTGAAATTTGTTCATCCAAATCATTAAATAATAGTGACATAATTTGTTTTTTACGTGATGAAGGTAAGGAGTATAATAATTGAAAGGTCAAATGAACTATCATCTAATATGTTGCAAATGTTTCTGGCTGACCAAGTAAACCAAATGAAAAGAGCAATAATTGCTTCATGGGAAAAAAATATAGTGCACAACTCACAAAAGTATGAAAAAAGCTAAAGTAAAGTGAGAATTTTTAAGTAATATGTATTTATTTCAAAAGAATTTTTAATAATGTATTTGCAAAATCGTTATAAATAAGTATTTGATAAGCCAAAAATGAAATTCATTTGAGAGGTTTTCATTTCTTGAAGCAATGGCAATTGCCAATACACTTAGCAGTAACATGCCATGTTTTTCACATTATATCTTGGCTATTATTTAAAATGTGGCAATTGATGATGTAGATGTGAGACAAGTGTCTCAATAACACTTGTTATATTATCCTTACCACTTATCTTATGAGTGGCCTTTCTATTGGCCTATAAAAAGGCACTATAAAAATTGATAAATTATGGTGATCTATTGATGGGGTCATTAGAAACCCTACTATTGGTGTTTGTGTCAAACCCCACGGAATAGTCTTTTTATGGCAGTTTAAATATGGTGGTTGTAAAAGTCCTCACAATATATTTAATTTGTGGCTTTTGTTTCAACCTCTTCAAACGTAATCTTGTACCATATTTTATGGGTAAAATAATAAATTTATAATGTAAAATAAATAGATAACAATACATTTTCATGGTAACTAAATATATTTTTATTATTGATAGGGAAAAGGGTCTGATATACCACTCAATGTAATTTTATAATTTAAAGCCTATATATCTCTCGTTACAAAAGTGGCTCACATATTTATGGTCTAATGGGAGTGAAAACTTTATTTTCAGTTTATATTTTTTATTTTTTTAAAAATTATTTCTTGGATTTGTAATTTTTTTTGTAAAATTTATCATAAATTTTAAAATAATTTTTTTTTCTCTCATTGGGACTATTTATGTAGCACTTTTGTAACGAGGGGTATATCAACTCTAAGTTACAAAGTTGAGGAGTATTTTGCTAAACAATTTTTTTCATTTTTATTGTAGAAAAATGTTACACCTTAGAAATTACCAAAATACCCCCTAGATGAGAGATTGCTCGCATAACACATCATCCCAAACTTTTTCAGCAAATACGAGGCCAAAATCATGATTAGCGCGAAACATTGAGTGAAAAAGTGGTCTCGATTAAATTTTAGGCCAACCAAAGTAAAAGATAATTTTTTGGGACAAAATGTGATTTCCAGCACGGTGGCGTGATACCTCCACGTCGCGGAGATGTCCCAAAATTAGTGTCACGACCCGGGACTAGGGCCTAGGAATGACATGGCGAATGGAAACCCTAGAGTCCCTAAAAAGCCTCATAACATACATTCACACATCATTGGTTTGAAAGCGCATAAATATACATTTAACACATAGTTCTACGGGGCAGGTAAGTATGACTCACGCTATGGGGATATCATAGGGATAGGGATTAACATGGATTTGCATAGCACATAGAACTAAGGGACAGGTAAGGAGGACTCAAGCTATGGGGATATCATAGGACTCTCCATATCCTCTTATATCACATAGTCATATCATCCATACATAGTATATAATCATAGCATCTCAAAATACACATAACATTAATCATACGAAAGACTACAAGATGTCCAACAATGCCTCTAGTCTAGAATAAGTCGGGGGCCAAGACATGTCCTGGACTCACCCTCAAAGTAAATAAATAAACATCATAACATAGTAGGTAGATAGAAGGTGGCTTGTCCTTGGATGATAGGAGTCACCACAAGCAACTCTTTATCAATAAAGCTAGTCATCAAGAGGTGAAAGATGATAGTCTTCGATTCTTACAGGATTATATCATGTAGGCAAAAGAGTATGTGTTAGTACGTTTGAATGTACTATGTGGGGATGCACATGCTTATGATTTCATTAAACCTGCATTCAATGTTAGATGACAAAGGCACATATATAGAAAGAAGTTCATATATACAAGGAAGAATATTATATTAATATGCCATGAAATCCATGATGCATGCAAATGCAAAAATACTTTATACTTAGCAAGGATGTGACCTTAACCGATATCTCAAACTCATACGAGCTATTACATGAATTCGCACTATGAAAACCTCCCATCGGATGAGAGTAGACTACTTGCCAAAGGTAATCTGCACTACACCTTATGACCCGGTCATTTTGGTGTGATGACCACCTTCCTTATGACTCGGTCATTTTGAAAGGATTTTCATATCATATCATATCATCCCATACAAAGGAATTTTACACTCGCATGTAGTTCAAGAGAAAGGAGTAGGACCCTTGGGGCTAGCTAACTTACTACTTCAATCTCATCGGTGCTAAATCATCATCCCACTGAATACATATATACGTATATGTGCTTTCAAAAGAGATATAATACCTTTCAAATCATAACAATGCATACTTAGGCTTAAAAAGTCAAACATATTTCAATTTATATCATACTTGGGCTAAAAAGTCAAATCACATTTTCATGCCATAATCCATGCATAGGAATAGTTCATCATACTCATACATATTGGTGTAAACACCTGGAGTTGCTCAAAGAGCTATATCATAGACACTTATGTGATCACATTCTTGTCATAATCATATTCTTATCAAAATCACATTCGTAAACATAATTGGGCTTAACCCACTTTATAGTCTTCATGAACACCAATGCTCATGTATGCATATACCATGAATGATGAGAGAATAGCATGGGCAATAGAGATTCATACTTAAATCAACAATATAATATGAAATTCAGGTAAATCCATAAGTAAATTCACATTTAAATCACAATTTAAATTACCCATGCATAAATCAACCTTAAAGGGGACATGCATATTCAAATCTTCATAATATCAATACAATTCATCATATTAGGGCTTAATTCACTTTAAAAACATCAATTAAACATAGTCCATATCTCAATTGAATCAAATAAATAATAATTTAAAAGGCACATGTTTAAAGGAAGCTCAATTTCATAAAATCAAGGAGTAAGAAGTTTGGGGTCTTCATGCTTGAAAGGTGACCATGAACCAATCTCACATACCTTAGATAACTAAAAATAATGAAGAAGAAATCGATTGAAGAAGAAGACCCTTCCTTAAGCTCCAAGATAATCTCCAAAGGCTTACTTGAGAGGATTTCTTCGAAGAGAGTGTTTGAATAATCTAATTGTATGAAAATGAATTTGAATAAAAATAGAGGAGTATAGGTCATTTCAGATTTTTAGTAGGTCTTAGAAATTCATAAATAACCTTATGAAATAACCAAAATTACAAAAAACCATTAATGAAATAGAATTTAAAAAAAGAGTCAAGGTGGCCTATCAAAGAGCCTCACGGCTCGTGAAGAGGTACACAGATCATGCACTGGTCCGTGGTGCTGGACTTGGTCAAAATCCAAACAAGGTTGGCACCTACTGAAGGCCTCACTTAGGTATCCGTCTAAGTGACACAAACTCCAGAACGTTAACCTTATACTTAGAATCATTTCTTAAGATGAGACCTTCATGAAATACCTCACCACAACTTGTGGGAGGTCAAACGAACCTCAACATGGACCGTACAAGGCTTCACGACCCATACAGGGTCTCCTGGTAGTCTGCCTTAGCCAAAAACACCATACAATCCATACACAAATGGGCTTCATGAAAATGAGCATAACTTCATCTGAACTTGAAATCAAGTGAAACCAGATGTATTGGAAAGCTAACTCAAAGAGCTTTAATTTTGAAAGGTTATAGACCATTCATTTCTTCTTGTGCTAAGAGATATAACCAATTAAAGTTAACTCTTTCAACGGTTCTTATGAAAAGTTAGCCAATGTAATCCCTTTGAACATGGCTGCATAAGGGAGACTCATGATGATCATAGACCACCTAAAATGAGTTTAATATCAGTGTACATCATATCGACAAGGTTTTTCAAAGTAGAGGTCCTTATACTAAGTTATTCTTATACTTACACATAAAACTCATTCGATGGGTGCAATTTATGTATTACGTAAAAAATGTATTATGACGAAACAAGTCCACGACACGGACCTGCTTCATCACAATTCAAATTTTTTCTGTCACCTTATATTTTAATGAGGGGCATTCTAAACTTTTACCCACCCCTCCTACACTTAATTCACGACTCAAATAGGTCTTTTTTGCCTTAAAAAGGTTCCTAAATGATCCCTAAGTTCCTTTACACATTCTAACTAAAGAATTAGGATTAAAAAGAGGATAAAAGACTAGGGTTCAAGTGATTGGAGCAAAACTCTGGTGAATTTGATTGTCATCCTTCGTCCCAAATATGTAAGGCTAAACAAAAGCATGGACCTTGTTCTTCCATGTGTCCCATAATTGTGAAAGGATGAATTATGATGGAATTAAAGTCCCCATGACTATGTTTTCTTACAAATTTCTTTAATTTTAACCTATTTTACTTATATTGTATAATTAATTATTTCTATAAACTTGTTTCTTGAACAAATGATTTAAGCCTTTCATTTTATAAACACTGTTTATATTTTTTAATTAAAACTTAATGGTTATGCCTAAGGAATGAGTCTAGAACCTTGAACTTGTGAATGCTTAATTATGATTGAGATGTGAACATAATGACAGTCCCACGAACTTGATGGTTAAATATAATCTTCATAATTGAATCCAAATGATTGAACCTAGATAAATGTGAGTTTGTATTACTCTTAAAATATATGATTGAGAATTGATTGGATGGTTGATAGGCCAAAAGGCTTGATTGTAATAGAATTAATGAAATGATAAGAGACTATATGAGACTTATTGATTGGGTTAGATTGGGCTTGAATGTTTTATGAGCATTGAATCTTGGGAGGAGTATTGAACACCAAATTGAGTGAGAGTAAATAACAAATCAAACTCAATAACTACGAAGCTAGCGTAGGAGAGGATTGAACCATAAAATCGAATATTTTCCTATTATCCCAAAAGAAGACTTGATCTTATTGATTGTGGATCCACTGATGGAATTTCCTTTACCCTGGCAAGATATTTGATGGATGTGAAAATGACATCACTTTATTTTATCATCATTGGCTCTTAGATGATGGTTGTTGGTTAGAGAAACTCCCATATAGGTCTTGATAGCACTCTGATTAGATTGGATTGATTTAGATATGATTGATTCTATGTCTATATTGTGTTTTTACTTTAAACTTTTGAAATTCTTATTGAGTTTCTTACTTCTTGACTTGACTATCTGAGTTGATGTTATTATACCTTGATGCCTGTTTCATTCTACCATTTTACATACTCGTACTTTTCACGTACTGATGTCCATTTGACCCTACATTTTTCATGATGCAGAGATAAGTATTAGACATCATCAACATGCCTTTCATTGAGGATCTTATCTTGTTATTAGAATATTCTTAAATGAGAGATTGTTTGCATAACATATCATCTCAAAATTCTTAGACAAATTTGAGGCCAAAATTATGATTAGCATAAATAAATTGAGTGAAAAAGTGCGTTCGATTGAATTTTAGGCCAACCGTAGAAAAAGATAATTTTTTGGGAAAAAATATGATTTCCAACAAGGTGTGTGGAACCTACGTATCGCGACTGTCACGATTCGAACCTAGGACCAAGCCGTGACATGGTGTATGTGACACCCGGAGGCATCACATTCAAGCCTCGTGATCATATCATAAGCACACATAAAGTAAAGTAAGAAAATCATAAGAGAGTAAGCAAGTGAAATACATCATCATAAGAGTCAACTATTTCCCTTAGGGGAATTACATCAAGATTAGGTCTGATACATGCCTCTACATAGTGATTTTGGTGAGGCTTAGAACATGACTTACCAGCTCATCCTCAAGATATACATCAAAGAAAAGTCATAAAGTCTCAACATAAGAAAACATCACATGAAAGGTCTTATTCCTGAAGTATGAAAGCTCACCAATAAGTTTTTAAGCTCGAAATCTGAATCTATCCATGAAATGGAAGAGTAGCCTCGTCGTCCATCCCTACATGGTTAGATCATGTACATTGAATGTACTAAGTTTATACGTATGTCATGCATCGAAGAGCATCATAACATAATATCAATATGCATAACCATAATCAATAGAATAAGGACACAATATGTATGAGCAATGCATGTTTAAAATCATGAGTAGAAGCATCATCAAACCTTTGAGAACCCTAGCATACATATATTGAAATAAGACCATAACCAAAAATAAGATCATGTGGACTATTACCTGAAATCTAGATGTTCCCTCCACACCGAGCAAGAGGAATATACCTTGCCAAGGTAGACTCGATCCTCGCCCTATAGGCTTAATCTAGCACCGTGAAAACCCATCATTTGACTTCATCCTTTAGGCTCTATCCTAGCATGGTGAGTGTCATATCATCAAGCTATATAGATCCATTAGCAAATTTTATAGGCATATAAACATCAACCTATGGTGGCACGTAGTTTTGGTACAATGGGATCTACCAAATCCCTCTTGGTGCCAAGTCATATCCCGTAGAATATATAAATCATGCATATACATAACTTTTGACATAATTCATACTTTATCAAAATTATACTTTTATAGCTTGTAAAATAGTCATCATATCTTCATGGGAATATCTCAAATCATAGGAATAGTCCATTTACATAGCTTTCACATAGTTTGGGTATATTCCCCATCTTAACATCATCATTTCATAAACATTAAGGTCTTAATTACTCTCATCATCATAGCATCATTATCATTGTTATAAAAGATTTGTTGAAGGGTTTTCTTCTATTGCCTCTCTTTTGACTAAGTTGACCCAAAAAGGTGAAGTTTCAATGGTCCGATGAATGTGAGAAGAGTTTTCAAATGCTAAAGGATCATCTTACTTCGACTCCTATCTTGACATTGTTTGAAGGACTGGGTATAGGCTCATGAGCAATTGGGTCAAAATCATGCAATTTAATAAAATTCATAGAGGAATTATGCAATTGAAATCAATTTAGACCATTAATAAAGGAACACACATCAATTCAACAAGCCCTAACCATCATATACTTGAAATCATATATTGTTACTTAAACATCATAGAAATTATGTAATTCTTTATAGTTCATGCATAAATAGATGTCATAATCATAGATGATTGTAATTTAAACATTTGGAATCATATCATAAAAAACCATGTAGAAATCACCATGAAACTTTGAGAAATAAATGAGGTTTTGAATTGGTATTCATGGATTAAACTAATCCATGAATGAATTCCTACATACCTCAAGTGAGAATCTCTAAACTTGAAGATGAAATTTTGAGAATTCTTAAGCCAAACCTTCAAATCCTAGCTTCAACGGAGAGGATTCATAGAGAGCGAAATTTTGAAAGCCTTTGAGAGACTTATGAGAGTGAATGAGATAGAATGAATTAGAAATAGAATTTATAGGGTTTGAGTTGGTTAAGTTAGTTAAGAGAGATAAAATTACGCAGTTTAAGAGTTAAACGAATTGAAAATGACCAAAAAATTCTTCATTAAAAATTATCGGAGCCATTCATGGGTCGTAACTCAATCCACGGGTCGTGCTTAACCCTCGTGGAACATGTATCATAAAATTTTATCTATTGGAAATTGCACTTCAAAACCACGGAAACCCATCCACGGTTCGTAGATACTTTCATGGGCCGTGAAATCCATCATAGAGTATCTTCCAAACTTGTAAAAAATCCATTTCTTGGAGGTCACTTTTACAATCTAGTCCTTAGTTTGTGGTTCGATTAATAGCCCATCCAGTTAATCGTGAAAGGATTCTAAAAACTAAAAAATTTCCAACGTTCTAGACTTAGGTCTACGATACCTTTCTATGACCTAGGATCTCATCCACGAGTCATAGATTGGATCATTCAACCTGCCAGACTTTAAATTTTGCAATGTTTCATTTTCTAGGTCATTCAACATGCAAGGTGTTATAATATCTCCCATTTGGGTTCATTCATCCTCTAATGAGATAGAAGCAAGTTTGGATAGAACAGAAATGTAGCCATCAACCCATCATGAATGCAACAGTGCAATATAAATATCATTTTCATAAAATCATCAAACTTATGGATCAAATATCATTCAAAACCAGTCTCATGATCCTGCATGCAAGCAATATGACAAGGAAAAACGTATTCGTGAGAATTTAGAAGAATAGATAGTATTTAGGTACCTTAGGTTTGAATAGAAGGGAAAAGGTAAGGATGTCATTTTATCATATCCGCCTCGACTTCCAGAGTAGCACTCTCGACCTGTTGGTTTCTCCACAACACTTTGACAGATGAAATTTCCTTATTTCACAATCTCTTCACTTACGGTCTAATATCTCAATCGGTACTTCTTCATAGGTCAAATCTTTCTCAATGGTTACATCCTTCAATGAATAGAATTAAGATCACTCATGCATTTTCTCAACATGGATACATGAAACACCGAATGAACCATAACTAAATTCATAGGCAAATCTATCTCATAAACTACCTTTCTAATTCTCTTTATAATCTCATAAAGTCTCATATGTCGAGGACTCAATTTTGCCCTTTTTGCCAAATAGCATTTTCCCTTTCATTGGATAAACCTTCAAATACACCCAATCACCTTTCTCAAATTTAAGATCCCTTCTTCTAACATCGGCATATGACTTTTGATGACTTTGGGAAACCTTCAACATTTCCATTATGGCTTTAACTTTCTCTATAGCATCAAGTACCAAATTCAAACCAATCAAGAACATCTCTCTAACCTCAAATTATCCCACCAGGGACCTACACCATATACCATATAATGCTTCAAATGGTGCCATTTCAATTCTCGAGTGAAAACTATTGTTATAAGAAAATTTAATAAGAGATAAGTGGTCATCCCAACTTCCTTTGAAATCAAGCACACAAGTCCTTAACATTTCTTCCAATGTTTAGATTGTCCTTTCAGCTTGTCCATCCGTTTGAGGATGGAATGCGATACTTAGCTTCACCTTTGTACCATGGCCTTTTTAGAAAGACCTAAAAAAATGAGAAGTAAATTGAGCACCACGATCTGAAATTATAGACAATGGCACCCTATGCAATCTTACCAATTCTTGAATGTAAATCTTGGCATAGTCTTTGGCACTATAAGAAGTCTTTATTGATAAAAAGTAGGTTGTTTTCATCATTCTATCAAATCACCCATATTGAGTCAAATTGCTTCTTAATCTTTGGCAAACTCGTAATGAAGTCCATATTTACTTTCTCCCATTTCCAAGTAGGTATTTCAATATCTTGGGCCAAACCACACAGTCTTTGGTGTTTCACCTTCACTTGTTAAAAATTTGTGCACCCTATCACACATCTTGCTATGTCTTTCTTCATGTTATTCCACCAATACACCTCTTTCAAATCCCTATACATTTTAGTTGATCTCAAATGGATAGAATACTTAGAATTATGAGATTCATCAAGTATCTTGTCCCTTAGCCCATCCACATTAGAAACAAACAACCACCCTTGGTAACAAAGTACTCCATCTCCCCCTGATGAAGAGACCTCCACCTTCTTATCAACCACCAACTTCTTCAATTCGGCCAAAGTAAGATCCATGCCTTGTTTTGCTTTCACCTCCCCTATCAAAGATGATTCTGACCCATTTTGTACAAGTACACTATCAATATTCAAGTTATTCAATATCACTCCCAAACGAGCGAAATAGTTCACTTCCTTCACCAACTCTTTCTTCCCATGCTCAACATGTGCAATGTTTCCCATAGATACTCTACTCAATGCACCGGCTACTATATTAACCTTGTCGGGGTTATACATTACACTTATTTCATAATCCTTCAAAAGCTCCAACCACCTCCTATGCCATAAATTAAAATCCCTTTGGCTAAATACATATTGCAAACTCTTTTGGTCGGTGAATATATCAACATGTACCCCACAGAGATAATGTCACCAAATTTTCAATGCAAACACAACGACCCACAACTCAAGATCATGAGTCAAATAGTTCCTTTCATTCACTTTTAATTGCTTTAAGGCATAGGCAATGACTTTTCCATGTTACATCAAGACTCAACCCAAGCCTAATATAAGGCATCACAATACACAACAAAACCATCCAGTCCTTCAAACAATGTCAAGATAGGAGTCGAAGTAAGATATCCTTTAGCATTTGGAAACTCTTCTCACATTCATCGGACCATTGAAACTTCATCTTTTTGGGTCAACTTAGTCAAAAGAGAGGCAATAGAAGAAAACCTTTCAACAAATCTTTTATAATATTGGTCAAGCTCAAAAAGCTCCTAATATCAGATGGAGACAATGGTCTAGGTCAATTCTTTATCGCCTCCATCTTCTTTGGATCAACTCTAATACCATCACTCCAAATAATGTGGCCCAAAAATATTTGCCTCCATTAGCCAAAACTTACACTTACTAAACTGGGCAGAAAGTTGTCTATCTCTTAATGTTTGCAACACAATTCTCAAATGATCCTCATGCTCATTTACATTCTGTGAATAGCCCAATATATCATCTATGAACACAACCACAAACATATCCAAATACAATTTCACAACCCTATTCATCAAATCTATGAAAGTGACAGGGGCATTTGTTAGCCCAAATGACATGACTAAGAATTCAAAGTGACTATAGCAATTCTAAATGTTGTCTTAGGAATGTCCTCCTCCTTCAATCTTAATTGGTGATATCTGGACCGAAGATCAATATTATAAAAGTAGCTTGCACCTCGCAATTGGTCAAATAGATCATCGATCCTCATAATTGGATACTTATTTTTTATAGTCACTTAATTTAATTATTAATAATCTACACACATCTGAAGTGAACCATCCTTCTTCCTTACAAACAATATAGGAGCACTCTATGGAGGCACACTAGGCCTTATGAACCTTTTATCAAGCAAGTCCCTTAATTATTTCTTCAATTCTTTCAACTCCGCTCGAGCCATATGGTATGGAGGAATAGATATAGGTTAGATATCGGTAAAATATCAATACCAAAATTAATTTCCATTACAAGAGGAATACCAAGCAAATCATCTGGAAAGACATCAGAAAACCTATTAACTATAAGGACCGAATAAAGAGTAAGAACTTTGGACTCATCATCCATGACTCAGAAAACATGATATATGCAACCTTTGGAAATCATTTTCATAGCCTTCACATAAGATATAAACTTTCCCTTGAACATTGAATTTGTTCCCTTCTATTCAAGAATATGTTCATTAGGAACCTGGTATATGACCTTACAGGTCCTAAAATCAATGGAAGCATAAGATCCATGCAACCAGTCCATACCAAGAATAATATCAAAATCAGTCATATCAAGTTCAACAAGATCACATGGAAAGCCTTTATGCAAGACCGACATGGGACAATTTCTATAAATTTTCTTAGCAAAGATTGACTCACCAATTGGAGTATAAACTGAATATGGTTCTAATAAAACTTCTAAAGACACATCAAACTTTATGGCAAGGCAAGGAGCAACAAACTACATATTAGCACCAGGGTAAGTAAAGCATACACATCATGACCAAAGAGTCATAATATATCGGTAACCACATCGAAAGACTCCTCAACCTCTTGCCTAGCAAACAAAGCATAAAACTAATTATCATGTAGACCACCATCTTGATCATTGGAACCTTGTTGTACTTTCCCCCTTTGAATCATTTGGACTACACCCTTCTTTACATTTATTAGCAATATTAGGACACTTGACAATCTTGTGCCCCATCTTTTCACAACTAAAACAAGCATTGGTACTTCTCAAGAATTTACCAATATGGTTTTTTACACACTTGGAACACCTAGGAGGAGTAACACCACCCTTCACAACCTCACCTTGAGCCTTAAGGTTAGACACCCCTTCTTTGTCAAACCTTTGAGAAGCACCCTTGAACAACCCTTGGCCTTATTGGAAATGGCCATCATCAGACTTAACATGTGAAAATCCACCATCATAACGAGCCCTCTTAGACCCCATCATCCTCATATTTTGAAGTTTCTCACTCTCTACTTGTTCGGCATATATCATGAGTCATAAAGTATCCATCTTTTTAATAAGCATCACGACCTTTAATAAGCATCGCGACCTTACAATCTATCTTCACCAAATCGGACAAACCCAAAGTGAATTTATTTATACGGGCCCTACAGTTGGCCATCAATAAAGAAGCATACTTGGATAACTCTGTGAACTTAATGACATATTCCCTCACACTCATATCATGTTGCCTCAAATTCATTAACTCCATAGCACCTCCTTCAACTCTCTCGGACTTTCATTGTGTAAACCAAACATATGCAACTCCTTTAAGTTGATAAGCTGTCAATTTGACCTTCTCTTAAAATGATACCCATATAATCTATACCACCTTGTAGACCTCATCAATGGACTCTTGTAGATCTTCCTTCACCTTAGAACCACGAAAATCCAAGGATTCATTCTAACAAAATCTCTTATCCTTGAAGCTGAAGTAGGAGTCTTTAGAGAAGCAACAACTTGAGCCAACATAATAATAGTGGCCCTAAACTCATGGAGATTTGAGGAATTAGAGAAGCCGGAGGATCTGGGTCCTCATGAGCATCAACTTCCCTAGGAAATGGAGCACGTGTAGAAGCAAATTTCTAAAAATATCAAAGGACAAAAACTAGGATATGAGAGTCTTGAATGCATGACATAGATCACAAAAGAAAAGAAAATTTCCTAAATGCCTTATAGTTTCTCACTCATGGATATGGCGCACTTTACACCTATGAACAAGACTCTACTAGACGCAACATGTTGGACTCCCTAGGATACTTTCAAACCTTGTGCTCTAATATCATTTTTGTCATGACCCGAACCTAGGGCCTAGCTGTGACACAATGAATGTGACACCCGGAGGCATCCTATCCAAGCCTCGTGATCATATCATTATCATTATCATTAAAACATGTTTTCCATACTTAAGATCATTTTCATGAAAACCATAGCTTTATCATAGAAAACTAGGGCCATATGTGGGATCATGAGCGATTGAGTCAATATCATACAATTTAATAAAATTCATAGAGGAATTATGCAATTGAAATCAATTTACACCATTAGTAAAGGAACCCACATCAATTCAACAAGCCCTAATCATTATATACTTGAAATCATATACTTTTACTTAAAAATCATAGAAATCATGTAATTCTTTATAGATCATACATAAATAGGTGTCGTAATCGTAGAATAATCATAATTTAAATATGTGGAATCATACCATAAAAATCCAAGAGAAATCACAATGAAACTTTGAGAAAAAGAAAATTTTGAATTGGACTTCATAGATAAGACTAATTCATGAAATGAAGCTTGCATATCTCAAGTGAGAATTCCTAAACTTGAATATAAATTTTTGGGAATCCTTAAGCCAAACCTTCAAATCCTAGCTTCAATGAAGAGGATTCTTAGGAAAAAAATTTGAAAGCATTTCAGAGAATTATGAGAATGAATAAATATAAGATGTATAGGGTTTGAGTTAGTTAAGTTAGTTAGGAGAGAAACAATGACGTAGTTTAGGAGTTAAAAGAATTAAAAATGACCAAAAAGTCCTTCATTAAAAACTATCAGAGCCATTCACGAGACCCATTTCACAGATTGTATCTCCATCCACGAGTCGTGCTTAGACCTTGTGGAACATGTGTCACAAAATGTTAGCTACTAGAAATTGCACTTCCAAACCAAAACCCATCCACGTTTCGTAGTTACTTTCACGGGTCGTGAAATCCATCGTAGAGTATCTTCCAGACTTGGAAAAATTTCATTCCTCAGGGATAACTTTTACAATCCAGTCCACGGTTCGTGGTTTGATTAACGGTTCGTCCTATTAATCATGGCAGGGGTTCTAGAAACTTAAAATTTTTTAACTTTTGGAACTTAGGTCCATGAGACCTTTCTATGACCCATGGTCCCATCCACGAGCCATAGATTAGCTCATTCAACCTGGCAGACTTTAAATTTTACAATTTTTCATTTCTCAGGCCATTCAATATGTAGGGTGTTATAGGGGTGATGTCCCAAAATAAGTCATTCTCATACTTTACCAATAAAACTCAGTCAACGGATATAATTTATTAATATAAAAAATGAACTATGATAGAACAAGTTCGCGACGCGGACCTTCTCTATCACACTTCAAATTTTTTCTATCGACTAAAGTTTTAATGAGGGGCATTTTAGATTTTTATCCACCTCTCCTACACTTATTCATAATTGATATAGGTCATTTTTAGCCTTAATAGGGTTCTTAAACCATCCCTAAGCCCCTTTATATGTTCTAACTAAAGAATTAGAGGTAAGAAGAGGAGAAAAGACTAGGGTTCAAGTGATTGGAGCAAAACTCTGGTGAATTTGGCTTTCATCCTTCATCCCAAGTATATATGGCTAAACTAAATCATGGACCTTGTTCTTTCATGTACCTCATGATTGTGATAGGATGAATTGTGATAGAATTGAAATCCCCATGACTGTGTTTTCTTGAAAATTTCTTTAATGTTTAACCTATTTTACTTATATTATATAATTGATGATTTTTATAAACTTGTTTCTTGAAATAATGATTTAAGTCATTGATTTTATAAATGCTATTTATATTTTTAAACTAAAACTTAATGACTATGCCTAAGGATTGAGTCTAGAGACTTGAACTTGTGAATGCTTAACTGTGATTAAGATGTGAACATGATGACAGTCCCACAAACTTGATCATTAAATATAATCTTCATAATTGAATCCAAATGATTGAACCTAGCTGAATGTGATCACAAATATGAGTTTATATTACCTTTAAAAGATGTGATTGAGAATTGAATGGACGGTTAATAGGTTGAAAGGCTTGATTGCAATAGAATTGATGAAATGATAAAAGCCTATATGATACTTAGTGATTGGTTAGGTTGGACTTGATTGTTTTAAGAGCATTGAGTCTTGGGAGGAGTATTGAGCATCGAATTGAGTGAGAATAAATAACAACTCAAACTCAATAACTATGAAGCTAGAGTGGGAGAGGATTATACTATAAAATCAAATGTTTTCCTATTACCCCAAAAGAGAACTTGATGTTATTGATTGTGGATGCACTGATGGGATGTCTTTTACCCTGGTAAGGTATTAGATAGATTTGATAATAACATCGCTTTGTTGTATCATCGACTCATAGGTGATGATAGTCGATTAGAGAATCTCACATAAAGGTCTTGATTGCACTCTGATTGGATTGGATTATATTAGATAAGATTGAACTCGATATAAATTATGTTCTTACTTTAAACTTTTGACATCCTGATTGAGCTTCTAACTTCCTGACTTGAGTATCTGAGTTAATGTTATTCTACCTTGATGCATGTTTCATTCTACCATTTTACATACTCGTACATTTCATGTACTGATTCCTATTTGGGCTTGTATCTTTTTATAAGGTACAAACAGGTGTTAGGGATCATCAACAAACATTTCATTGAGGATTTTATCTTGATACCAGCCTTGGGTGAGTCCTTCCTACTTTGAAGCATACCACATCTATGTGTCTAGCTTTTGAATTTAGTCTCTTTCTGTTTTGATTGAGGTAGCCATGAACATGTTATGGGTACCACATAGACAGTATTAATAAAGGCTTCATAGACTAGATGGTTATGGATTATTTTGATGTTTCTAACTCTAAACTAGTTCCCTTTTTACTGGTCTCGTGATGTTAGATTAGGATTAATTGTTGGTTTTGAAACCTATATTCTATCTAATCAATGATTAGTCCACCAGACTTTATTCTTAATATCTAAACTGGCTCTTCCACTATATGATGGAGATGTGATAAGGCCAAGTGGTTTGCTTGGGGACTAACCATCATATACTTGAATTCATATACTTTCACTTAGAAATCATAGAAATCGTGAAATCCTTTGTAATTAATGCATAAATAGATATAATAATCATGCGGGAATCATAATCCAATCATATAGAATGTCATCATAAAAACTCATAGAAATCCATGCTCAAACATTGAGAAAAATGGAGAATTGAGTTGGGCTTTATGAATGAATGTAGTCCATGAATGAAGCTTTATATACCTCAAGTGAGAATCCCTGAATTTGAAGAAGAAAATTCTAGAAATTCCTTAGCCAAACCTTCAAACCCTAGCTTTAATGGAGAGAATCCTAAGAAAGAAATGTTTTTGAGAACTTTTGAGAGGGTTATGAGTGTGAATGAATCAGGAATAGTTTTGTACAGGAATTGGGTTAGTTAAGTTACTTAAAAAGGTCAAAACAACATAGTTTAGGAGTTAAACAAACTGAAAATGACCAAAAAGCCCTTCACTTAATATCTGTCGGATCCATCCACAAAACCACGTTCACGGGGTGTAATCCTTTCCATGGGTCATGCTTTGGATCATGCCCAACATGGTCCCAAATATTGAGCTACTAAAATTTGTACCTTGAAACCACAAAACCCTATGTACAATCCATAGCTCTATTTACAAATCGTAGAACCATTCTGTAGAATGATTCCAGACTTAGAAAAATTTTCTTTCTCAATATCCCATCCACGACTCAAACTACGGGCGATATAAAGAAGTATGACCCATCCTGTCCCTCCTGGTATGAATTACAATAAATAACCTTTTCCAACTTTTTGAACATCAAACTACGAAGGTTATCTATGACCCGTGGTTTGATCCACAAGCCGTATATTGCCTTGTAACACTAGATCAATTCAAAATTATGCAACTTTTCCATTTTCTAGGTTTTTCACATGCAAGGTGTTACAATATCTCCTCCTTGGGATTATTCATCCTCAAATGAAATAGAAGCAAGCTTGAGTATAGTAGAAATATAACCATCAACCCATCATAAATTCATAAATGCAACATAAACATCATTTTTATATAATCATCAAATATCATTCAAAAAAGTATCATGATCATGCATGCATGAAATATGACAAGGAAACACATATTAGTAAGAATTTAGAAGAATAGATCATATTAGGTGTCTTAGGCTTGAATAGAAGAAAAAAGGTAAGAATATTGTTTCATCATATCCACCTCGGCTTTCCAAGTAGCACTCTCTACTTGTTGGTTTTTCTGCATCACTTTGACAAATGCCACTGCTTTATTTCTTTATCTCCTCACTTGTTGGTCAAAAATCTCAAGTGGTACCTCTTCATAAGTCAAATCTTTTTCAATAGTCATATCCTTTAATGGAACAATAGAATTAGGATCCCCCATATATTTTCTCAACATTGACACATAAAACACTGGATGAACCAAAGTTAACTCCATAGGAAAATCTAGCTCATAAGCTACTTTCCCAATTCTTTTCACGATCTCATAGCATTCCACATATCTCGGACTCAATTTTCCCTTTTTGCCAAAATGCATTACCCCTTTCATAGGTGAAACTTTTAAATACAACAAATCACCTTCCTCAAACTCAAGATCTCTTCTCCTAAGAACGACATATGACTTTTGATGACTTTGAGCAGCCTTTAACTTTTCCCTTAGGACTTTTACCTTTTCCATAGCATCTAGTACCAAATCCATTCCAATAAAGGACATCTCTCCAACTTCAAACCATCCCATTGGTGACCTACACCATCTACCATACAAAGCTTCAAACTGTGTTATCTCAATACTCGAATGGAAACTATTGTTATAAGAAAATTCAATACGAGGTAAGTGATCATTCCAACCACTTTTGAAATAAAACACACATGCCCTCAACATATATTCCAATATTTGGATTATCTTTTCAGCTTGACCTTTGTTTGAGGATGAAATACAGTACTTAGTTTCATCTTCGTACCAGGGCCTTTTTAGAAAGACCTCCAAAAATGGAAAGTAAATTGAGAACCACAATCTGATACGATAGACAATGGTATCCCATGCAACCTTACCAATTCATGAATGTAGACTCGAGCATAATCTTCGGCACCATAAGAAGTTTTTACTGACAAAAAGTTGGTTGTTTTTGTCATTCTATCAACAACCACCCATACTGAGTCAAATTGCTTCCTAGTATTTGACAAACCCGTAATGAAGTCCATATTCACCTCTTTCCATTTCCAAGTAGGTATCTCAATTTCATGATTCAAAACACCCGGTCTTTGGTGTTCCACCTTCACTTATTAATAATTTGCATACCCCATTACAAACTTTGTTATATCTTTCTTCATGTCATTCCACTAATACACCTCTCTCAAATCTCTATACATTTGTGTGGATCCCAGATGAATAGAATACTTAGAGTTATGAGACTCATCAAGTATCTTTTCCCTTAAACTATCTAAATTGTGGAGACATAACCACCCTTGGTAGCACTCTATCTCCCCCTTGTGAGAAGACTTCAACTTTCTTATCAACCACCAACTTCTTCAATTCAACGAAGTACGATCCATGTCTTGTTTTGCTTTAACTTCTGCTATCAAAGATGGTTCCACCCCATTTTGTGCCAATGTACCACCATTGTTCAAGCCATTCAGCCTTACACCCAAATGAGCCAAATGGTGCACTTCTTTAACTAGCTCTTTCTTTTCACTCTTAACATATGAAATGCTTCCTATAGACATTCTACTCAGTGAATAGGCTACAACATTAACCTTGTTAAGGTGATACATCACAGTCATATCATAGTTCTTTAGAAGCTTCAACCACCTCATTTTCCTTAGTTTCAAATCCCTTTGGCTAAAAACATGGTGCAAACTCTTGTGATCAGTGAATATATCAGCATGCACCCTTATAGAGGTAATGTCACCAAATCTTCAATACAAATACAACGACCAATAATTCAAGATTATGAGTCGGATAGTTTCATTTATGCACCTTCAATTACCTTGATGAATAGGCAATGACTTTCTCATGTTGCATCAACACACAACCCTAGCCTACATGTGATACATCACAATACACAACAAAACTATTTGAACCTTCGAATAATATCAAAATAAGGTTGAAGTTAGATGATCTTTCAACATTTAGAAACTCTTCTCATATTTATCGAGCCATTAAAATTTCACCTTCTTTTAGGCCAACTTAGTCAAAAGAGAGGCAATGGAAGAAAACTCCTCAACAAATCTTCTATAATATCTGGCCAAACCTAAAAAGATCCTAATATCAAATGAAGACAATGGTCTAGGACAATTCTTCACCACCTCTGTCTTCTTTGGATCAACTCTAATACCATCATCGGAAATAATGTAGCCAAGTAAAGCCACTTCCCTTAGCAAAAACTCACACTTGCTAAACTTTTCAAAAGCCTATCTCTTAATGTTTACAATACAATCTGCAAATGATCTTCATGCTCCTTTGCATCCGGTGAATAAACCAATATATTATCTATGAACACAACTATAAATATATCCATATACAGTGCAAAGATCATATTCATCAAATCCATGAAAGCATTAGGGGCAAGTTTTAGCCCAAATGACATAACCAAGAATTCAAAATGACTATATCGAGTTCTAAATGTCATCTTTGGAATGTCATCCTCCTTCACCCTCAATTGGTGATACCTGAACCAAAGATCAATCATAAAGAGGTAGCTTGTACTTAATTGATCAAATAGATCATCAATCCTTGGAAGTGGATACTTATTTTTTATAGTCACTTTGTTCAATTGCCGATAATCCACACATATCTAAAGTGAACCATCCTTCTTTTTTGCCAACAATACGGGAGCACCCCATAGAGACACAATAGGACTTATGAACCCTTTATCAAGTAAATCCCTCAATTTTTCCTTTAATTCTTTCAACTCCGCTGGGATCATTCAATATAGAGGTATAGAAATAGGTTGAGTATCAGGTAAAAGATCAATACCAAAGTCAATTTCTCTTTTGGGAGAAATACAAGGCAAGTCATTGAGAAAGACATCAGGGAACTCATTAACTATAGGAACCAAATCAAGAGTAGGAAAATTGGTATCAACATCCATGACTTGGAAAACATGATATATGTATACCTCAAAAATTATTTTCATAGACTTTACATAAGAGACAAATTTACCCTTAAACATCGAATGTGTTCCCTTCCACTCAAGAATGGACTCATTAGGAACTTGGAATGTGACCCTATGAATTCTACAATCAATAGAAGCATAAGATGCATACAATCAATCCATACCTAGAATAACATCAAAATCGATCATATCAAGTTCAACAAGATCATATGGAAAGACTTTTATGCAAGACCGACATGGGACAATTTCTATAGACTTTCTTGGCTAGAATTGACTTACCTAAATTTATGGGAAGGTAAAGAGTAACAAAATACATATTAGAACCAGGATCAAGCAAAGAATACATATCATGATCAAATACTCTTAACATACCCGTTACAACATTGGGAGAATCTTCAACCTCTAGCCTATCATGAAGAGCATAGAATCGGTTATCACGTGGATCATTTCCTTGAGCTTGGGTACCTTGTTGCGCTTTCCCTCTTTGAACCATTTGACCTTGTAGATGCCCATCCCTAACTTTGTTAACAACATTAGGACACTCAAAAATTTTGTGCCCCATCTTTCTACAACGAAAGCATGTATCAGAACCTCTCAAGCATTCTCCAACATGATTTCTCCCACACTTGGGACACCTAGGAGGAATAGTACCACCCTTCACCACATCACCTTGAGCCTTAGGTTTAGGAATCCTATCTTTGTCAAAACTTTGATAAGAACCTTTGGAAAACCTTTGGCCTTATTGGAAACAGACACCACCAGACTTAGCATATGAAAATCCACCATCAAAATGATCCCTTTGTTACTC
This sequence comes from Solanum aculeatissimum, assembly GCA_038996855.1. Taxonomy (NCBI): domain Eukaryota; kingdom Viridiplantae; phylum Streptophyta; class Magnoliopsida; order Solanales; family Solanaceae; genus Solanum; species Solanum aculeatissimum. Next base: position 9,909 of record JBCEWC010000543.1, on the reverse strand, counting down.
CCTCATCCTCATCTTTTAAAGTTTCCCATTTTTCAATTGTTCGACATATGTCATGAGCCAAGAAATATTCATCTCCTTAATGGTCATGATAGCCTTACATTCCATCTTCACCAAGTCAGCCACACCCTAGGTGAACTTGTTCATATGGTCCCTAGAGTCGACCACCAAGGAAGGAGCATACTTGGAAAATTTTGTGAACTTGAGGGCATACTCCCTCACATTCATGCCACCTTGACTCAAATTCATAAACTCTATCACTTTAACTTTCCTTAGTTCAAGTGGGAGGAAATAATCAAGAAAAGTAGCTTTAAATATGTCCCAATCAATAGAACCTTTTTCAACTCTTTCGGACGTCCATTGTGTGAATCAAACTTGAGTAACTCCCTTAAGTTGGTAAGCCAACAATTCAACCTTCTCCTCAGATGATACCCCCATAATCTCCACCACCTTGTAGACCTCATCAATGAACTCTTGTAGATCCTCATCCACCATGGAACTCCGAGGTATTTATTCTAAAAAAATCTCTTATCCTAGAAGACGGAGTAGGAGTCATTGGAAAAGCGACAACTTCAGCCAGCATAGTAATAATGGCCTTAAACTCATCATTAGTAACTTGGTTGGATTGAGGGCCTTGAAGAACTTGAGGAGCCGGAGGAACTTGGTCCTCATAAGCATCAACTCCCTTAGGCAATGGAGCACGTCGTGGAGGCATTTTCTAAAAATATCAAAGGACAAGTGTTTGAGAATGAGAGTCTTGAAGGCATGACATAGATCACAAAAGAAGTAAAGATTTCCTAAATGTCTCATAGCCTCTCTCTCATGGATATGGCGCGCTTCACACCTATCAACAAGACTCTACTAGACGCGATATGTTGGACTCCCTAGGATGATTTCAAAACTTGTGCTCTAATACCAAGTTTGTCACGATACAAATCTAGGGCTTAAGTTGTGACACGGTGAATGAGACAGCTGAAGGTGCCCTATCCAATACTCTTGATCATATCATAAGCATACATAAGATAAAGTAAGAAATTTATAAGAAAGTAAGCAAGAAGAACATATCAATATCAAAGTCATAGTTCCCCTTAGGAGAATTACAACATTTTTAGTCCAAAACATGTTGCTAAATCATAGGATCTTGGCAGGAATTAGAACATGCTACTAGATCACCCTCAAGATAGAATAACAATGAAATCATAAAGTCTCAACATGAAAGCATGACATGAACAAGGCTTGTCCTCGTAGCATGGGAACTCATCAACAATCTTCAATAGCTCAAATCCAACTCTAGCCACGAAATAGAGGAATACTCTTGTCATTCATCCCTTCATGGTTAGATCATGTAGACAAAAGAGTATGTGTTAGTACATGGAATGTACTAAGTATGTAGGTATGTCATGCCTCAAGGATCATTATAACATAATATCAATATGCATAATTATAATCAATAGAATTAGGACAAGATATGAATGATCAATGCATGTTTAAAACCATGAGTAGGAGCATCATAAAATCTTTCATCACCTAGCATACATATGTGGGAATAAGACCATAATCGATAATAAGAACATGCAAACTATTACATGGAATCCCAATGTTCCCTCTACACCGAGAGAAAGAGAAGTCTACTTTGCCAAGGTAAACTCAACCCTACCCTTTAGGTTTATCCATAGCATGGTGAGTGTCACATGAACATAAAAGATCTCACCCTTTAGTCTTAACCCTAGCACTATGAGTATCACATGAACATAATGTTAAATGGATCCATTAGCTAGTCTTATAGGCACATAATATCAACCTACTGTGGCACATAATTATGAGACTTGAGGATTTATGTAAAGACCCTCGGATATAGTACCCCTCACACAAGCTCATTCAGTGCTAAGTCAAATCCTATGGAATACATAATTCTATATGTATTCGGTGCTAAGTCAAATCACTATATATATTTGGTGACTATGCATATATTTGTAGGAAAGTATGATTTCTTATGTATTCCGTAGGATTTCATCTACATAACTTTTATGTAGTGTTGGTATACTCCCCATCTTATCATCATTTCATCAATATTAGGGTCTTAAGTCACCCTCAACATCATATCAACATCATCATCATCATTATCATTAAAACATATTTTTCATACTTTGAATCATAATTCATGAAAGTCATCACTTTGTCATAGGAAATTAGGGCCATGTGTGGGTTCATGAGCAATCGAGCTAAAATCATGCAGTTAGATGAAAATCATGTAGGAATCATGCAATTAAAATCAATTTGAATCATTAGTAAGGGAACCCCTATCAATTCAACAAGCCCTAACCATCATATACTTAAAATCATATACTTTCACTTGAAAATCATAGAAATCATAAAATCCTTCATAATGCATAAATAGGTATAATAATCATGTAGGAATCATAATCCAATCATTTGGAATGTCATCATAAAAACTCGTAGAAACCCATGTTCAAACTTTGAGAAAAATGGAGAATGGAGTTAGGCTTAATGGATGAATCTAGTCCATGAACGAAGTCTACATACCTCAAGTGAGAATCCCAAAATTTGAAGAAGAAAATTTTGGAAATTTCTTAGTCAAACCTTCAAATCCTAGCTTCAATGAAGAGAATATTTAGAGAGAAATATTTTTGAGAACTTTGGAGAGGGTTATGAGAGTGAATGAATTAGAATGAAATAGGAATTAGGTTAGTTAAGTTAGTTACAAGGGTCAAAATGATATAGTTTAGGATTTAAACGAATTGAAAATGATCAAAAAGCCCTTCACTTAAAATCTATCGGACCCATCCACGTAACCACATTCGCGGCCCATAATCCTTTCCACAGGTAATGCTTTGGCTCATGCCTGGCATGGTTCTAAAAATTGAGCTACTAGAATTTGTACCTTGAAACCACAAAACTCTATGTACGGTCCATAGTTCTATTTACGGATCGTAGAACCTTTCCGCAAAATACTTCCACATTTAGAAAAATTTCCTCTCTCAGGGTACCATCCATAACTCAAACTATGAGCCATATAAAGGAGTACGACCCATCCTATCCTTGTGGTATGAATTCTAGTAACCAACCTTTTCCAACGTTTTGGACATCAAACCACGAAGGCTATCTATGACCCATGGTTTGATCCATGAGTCATAGATTGCCTCATAACACCAGATCAGTTCAAAATTCTACAACGTTTTCACGTTCCAAGCTTTTCACATATAGGGTGTTACATTGAGCCTCCTTGGAAATACATAACTTTGTGATCCTCTACCAGCACCCATCTGAGCAATGTCTTTACCCCCACTCTGCAGAACTATGGGACCACTCGCTCCTTTACTCTATCTATCCTTCTAGATAGTTGTTTTGGTGGTCTAGTTTGAACTGAAGAACTGGGACGAGGCCCGCCTCGACCCCTCTACAAGGGACACTGTTGTATCATATGATTGTGATCCCCAAAAATATAACAAAACCTCAAACTTCGGGACTGATGTTCTAATCTTGAAGAATTATTGTAACTCCTTCGCCCTATAGGTTGTTACTGTTAATCATACAAGTCTTGGCCTATAATATAAAATCCATAATGTGTCTAACTACCCTCAGATATTGGTAAAGATGCATGAACTGGTCCTCAACCCTAGAATGAGCCACTCCCTCTATAGGTCCCTCTACCTCAAGATGAGGTACCAAAAAATTGGCCAAATGCACGGGCCCTCTTGGGGTCCCCAAACTCCTCTCTCTCCATCAGATCTGCTTCCTTGGTCGCACTCACAACAGCCTGGTAAGAGTCTCATTCTCTAGATACTCTAAACACTACCTATCGAAAATAATAGGTCAATCCTCTCAGGAACCTACCAACCCTCTCTGTCTCATCTGGAACAATGGCTACATCATGTCTCCTCCTCACGCTCCAAGGGAGAAAGCGGTCATTGGAAATCACTAGAGAACATCTTCCAAAATACTAAGAGATATCCAATTGGCAAAGATCTTAAATATGTCCTCCACCACTTTCTGGCTGGCCCACGAAGCTGAAGAGTAACATATCGAACCCCGTATGACTCAGCTAAGACAACAACATTTAATAGCCCTCTACAAGTAATCAGAAACTCATGAGCATCCACTATTTTTCCATCTTGAAATTGAGGTAGGTCCATCTTCCTAAACATCTCATACCAGCGCTGCTTATCCTTAGTCAATAGAGTCGATAATGCACCCTAAACCTCAACTGCTATTATAGGATCCATCTCAACTTTAGGACCCAATGGTGACTTCTCCACCAGGCTGTGAACTATGGGAGCCCGATATTGCTCTAGATTCTGAGCTCCTACTCCAGTTTGAGAACTTTCCGGCATGTCTGTCGCATTACTACTCAAAGAAAAACTATCAAGTACACTCAATACCCTCAGCAAAGTATCCTGAAGTAAAGGTGAAGCTACATGCTTTGGAGGAACCTAGTTCCCTCTAATATCATTTGTAGGCAAAAGACCTCCCTAGCACAACCTCGCTGATGCTTCTCCAGAGCAAGACCTCTAGCTCGATCTCTACTTTTTCCCCTAATTGGGGCCTCAATAACTATCTCGAGAGCTACTTGCCTCTACCATCGGCAACAGTAGCTCTAGTCCTTGCCACTTGTCAAAAGAACATGGGCACAACTCAGTACTAAAGAAGGTAACCACGCACGATGAGAGAGAATAAACAAATAGAAGTTTCCTAACAATCTTTCTAGCCTCTTGAAGATAAGTACATATGTCTCCATATCGATCCTCGAGACCCTACTTAGACTCATCTTATATGCTCGTGAGATCTATAAACTTTAGGCTCTGATACCTTCTGTCACGATACAAAAATGGATGTGATGGCACTCATATCCACTCATCTTATCCCACCAAATTACGTCAGCCTAGAACCCAATAATGATGATAAAATATGACATTAAAATGAGGATAACAAACCAATAAAAATCAATAATGTGGATAGCAAAGTCAACTTGATTAAAATCCTCAAAACCTAGTCGTCACGTGCATAAGCCTCTTAATGTATTACAACAGATTTTAAAAAAATATAAGCTTCAAATGATACTGTCTCTAAAGTAGAACAAAACCATAAATAGGACTGAGAAGTCTATTGAGATGGCAAACAACTACCTTACACAATCTCCACAGGAAGCCTAGGATAAGAAAGGATAGAGTGTATCACGAAGATCTGGGCTCGTAACCTACACAATGTAGTAGCAAGGGGTGAGTATCAAATAAATTATATCTAGCAAGTGAATTATTAAATAAAAAATCAAGTAATATAAAATATGGGTACTCCAACACTCCAACCGAACCTCCAAAACTACAACCTACATAAAAAATAGTTCAACCTCACAGTTCATAATTCCATGTCATATAGCTCAATAATATTACACCAACAATTGTAGATTAGCAACACAAGGGATCAGATTCATCAAACACAAGTTCCACAGAAAGGCATTCATAAACTTATAAATGATAGGGGTGTGCAATGCAATGTCAAGTATAGTGATACATGTCTGACCTAGTGATACACACCCGTTGTCTCTCAGTCTGAAATCGATAGAGGACTTATTAGTCCATGCATCACTCACGACGTGTGACACGACTTTCAAATCTTAGTATTTATCATGGTGTACGATACGACTTCGAATTATAGTATCTGTCGTGGCATGCTACACGACCCTCGAGATGGTGCATCCTCTTTAGTTATTTTTCTTCCTCAATTCACATAATACTTGTCTAAAAAATAATGCAAATAGGTACATTTACACAAATAATGAGGAGATGACCATGTTTTAGTGTAATGCACAATTCACAACAACACAATTATAACACAACATCAATATTAAATTTATAAATTTTCAAAACCATTCTCAACACATCACATGAGGAAGTACGAGATTCTATATACTTAATAAAGATAGAGAAATTCACTTGCCTCAATTATCGATAACTCACTCCAGTACTTAAGTCTTTCCCTTTGGAATAGAATTAAAATCAATGCAATCTAATCAAATAAATAGGAAAAATTGCAATACTATACAATTTTTAAGAGTTTAAATTATAAATCATGTCAATACCCCAAAATATTTACTGTTTTAAGATTTTTATTTACATTTATGTCATCTAATATTTTATTTTTATTTTTTCATTTTTAAAAAAAGAAAATACACACTTAATGACCATTTAATAGTATACTGGAAAGTCTTTTATTTATGGTATTTTTTGTGCATATATTAGGTGTATTAAGATACATTAATTTATCTCATTTAACGTTTTTTTTAATTTTTTGTGCCGCGTACATTTACTTTTATTCATTTGTCACAATTTGTTTTATTCATTGGGATTTGACAACACAATGTTGTACTTTTTATATTCCTCAAGTATCCTATTATCTTCTCCCTCCCCCTTTTTACTGAAAAGTTTTTGTTTCTTCCGATGTGACTTTTTGTTCTTCAACATTAGTCCCTTTCCTTTCATATTCATCACCCCCTGAAACTTCTTTTTCTTTCTTTTTGCATTATTTGTTCCTTTCGTTAATCATATTCCTTTTGTCTATTGTTCTTCACCATGTTTTATCTGGTGAAAAAATCCCTACTAGAAAAAGTCCTAGGTTAAATGTAGAGTTTATTCATTAGGATACCCATATTCAATCCTCAAGGCCAAACTTTAATCTCAATGCATTTACTCCTTCCCCAGTTCGGAAGAACTTAGATGACGGTTGCGGCACGAAGGTCGTTGTTATTGAATCTTCAAAGAAAAAGGATTCTGGCGAGGGTCCTTCAAAATTTTTAAAGAGAAAAGAAAAAGGGAAGGTTGATTTACCTCACGACAGTGATTTCAAGGATGAAATACCGATTATGAAAAGATTTCAGTTGAATCAGGAAATAAAATTTGCGAATGTTACATGCAAGGTACCCATTTTTTATGTTAAATTTTATTTTTTGACATATAATAATATTTTTTCACCTTCATAATTTCATGTATAAATATTGTTTTCCCAGTCTGGAGGTGTTGCTCGCGATAAGGTTAATAATTTTGAAGCCACGAAACATAAGAAGGGTAGGGGAAACGGTTTGAAGAAAACTTCAAAGGTACGTAATACTACTTTTCCTCTTTTTATTTTTTTGGGATTTTTCCTGACAAACACTTTTTTTCGAGTTTATGTTTGTGTTTTTTCAATTTTGTGATTTGTATATCAAATTTAATGGTCAAAGTTTGTTAGATTGTCTTAGTTGTCTCTAATTTTTTAGTTTTTTGTTCTTGGTTATATTTTGTTTTGCACTATGTTTGTCCATTTGGCAGTCTTTTGTTTTTCAAAGTTTGTAGGTTAATTGCTCCCCATGTTTTTTTTTTGTTCTGACCTTTTGTTGGTTTGTTTCTTGGTTTAAATTATGTAAAAAAAAGTTTTTTTTTTGTGTTGATTTTTGTTGGTTAAATATGCACAACTAATGTCTTTGATTTTCATATATTGTGAAAGAATTGGTTGAATTTTAAAAAGTTTACATGTGTTTATGTTTTTCTTTTTTCAAGTAAACGTATTTTATAAAAAATGGAAGATGATATGCATGTAGGTATTATTTTTTTGTGTCAATTTTAATAATTATTGTTAGGTAAAACATGTAAATATTTTGTTGTTGTTTTTTCATAATTCAATATATTCAAATTAATTAAGAAAATTCTTTTTTTTTTGTGGTTGGGCGGGGGGGTGGGGGGTTCCTATGTATGAGAGAGACAATGAGTATTAATTTCATTTTTTTAAATTTTTATTTGTTTCAATATATAGATGAATGCAAAGAAAAGATAAACAAATTATTGAGTATAGTAAATTCATATATAAGCAAACTGAGATAATGTACGTAAGTAAGACAAGCTTCAACCCAATCAGAAAACATAATAGAACAACAACAACATACACAACGAAATCTCATAGATGGAGTCCAGGGAAAATAGAGTATATACAGATTTTAACATTAGATAGAGAGGCTATTTCCAAAACACTCTTAACTCAAAGGACAATAATTTATGACGTGAATAGAAAAAAGAGAAGACATAAACACAAATAGAAAAAGAGAGACACAAACAAAATGTGAATAATAAGAATTGTCGCCTACACAAAGTAGGATAGATAATCTTACAATTTGATGAATTTGAATTGTTGTCTAAAGATTTTTCACTGTATATACATAATATAACATTTAGTAAATGAATGTCTTGTGTTGACTTGATCAAATAAATTTAGTCCACATTGATTATACCAAGGGATAAAAACAAAATAATAATTCAATTTTACACTTAAAAAACTTTTCACCACTCATGTTAATGGCTGATCAACTTGCTTATGCTAATGGACAACTGCAGAGCTTTAGGAGTGAGGTCCATCCAAATCTTCTCCATAAAAAGTTTTACGGTTTATATTAGATATTTTATATATTATTAACTATGTATGTGTGTATATATATTCACACAATTGATGAAAGAACACTAAGAAAAATATATGAAACATACCAAAAAAAAATTAATAAAAAAAGAGATAGTGAGAGAGCGAAGGGAGAGGCAGGGATAAAAATAAATAAATATACAATTGATACATATATGTGAAGCAAAATAAATAAATAAGACTATAGAGGAAGAAAAAAATATACAATTAACACAAATTAATACAACTACACAAAGCGAAATAGCTATAGATAGTGAGGAAGAGAGAGCAAGTATATAATTGATACAAACACAAAATAAAATACCAAAAAAAAAACCTTAAAAGGAAAAGATGGAATAAGAGAGGGAGAGAGAGAGGAGGGGAAGGGGAGGCAAGACACGGAGAGAGAGATGGAGGCGAACAAGATTGGGATTAGAAGTGGCAAATGGTTGGATTGAATCATGTATGGGTTGATTTAATATAGATTGAGTCAAAATGGATTGGATTACAATCCATCCATATAAAATATAGATAAATATGATCTGATCAAATATGATATGGGTTAAATGATTCTAACTTACTTTAATCTCTTAAAGCTAAAAAAAAAAAGGAGGAATTTTCATATATAGCCACTAAAAAAATACTTTAATTATGCTCCAAAGTTATAGTTTGGGTAATTACATTTTGTAACTATATTTATAACAGCAGTTGTATAATTTGCGCAATATTTCTATATGTTTGTATAATTCGCTATACATTTGCAGTTTTTGTCTAACATTTGTATATTTTATTATACAATTCGTAATGTGTGTAGATTTCTCTATACAATTTGATTCGTGCGCAACTTTTGTATAATCACGCATAATGTTTGTATAAATCGCGCGAATTATATAAAACTCAAACTGTAATTACAGCTAGATGTTTATCGCGAGCCGTAATTAATTCCAACTATAGCTATATTAGCTAATTAACTAGTATATGTTTGTTTATCTGCGCAATTTTAAAAAAAAAAAGAATATTAAATCAAAGCTAAATTATTAATGTTCAACCCTTATTGCTCCAACCCCACTCCCAACTAATTAATTTTTTTAAAAAACAATTCATACAAAAAAAGAATTTAAATGTTTTCTACTTCCGTACCTTATCCCACACTCACACCCACCCTCACCCCCTCACCCTCTCAACCTTCCGCCGGCCCCCCTCCCGCACTTCTATCACCTCCAATTTTTAAATTAGAAAATATCAAAAAATAAAAAAATTGTTCACCCTATCCGTCCCTCACCCATCTCCTACCACCAATTTCCCCCAAGCCCTACTGGACTCCCTACACCCAAAATTTTTTAAAGAGAAATTAAAAAAAAAATTCAAAAAAGAAAGTTAAAATTTTTCACTACCCCACCAGGGGGGGGGGGGGGGGGGGGGGGGGGGGGGGGGGGGGGGGGGGGGGGGGGGGGGGGGGGGGGGGGGGGGGGGGGG